>JACBKR010001516.1:0-42892 GCA_014218235.1 Colocasia esculenta | reverse complement strand
CAACTTACATACTCATTTAAACCCAACATTCTCCCCCTTTTTGATGATGACAAAATTTTCATTTATACACAATTGATGTTTCTCCCCTTTTGGCAACATCCAAAAGATAAGTCATACACAATGGATAAGAATGAGCAAAGAATTGTGTTTCCAGTCATTGATCAATAAGTACACACAGTTACAAAAAAAAAGGTAATCCATTGCATGAAAAACACAAAGCAAAAGTGAAGGAGAAGGATGACGGAGTTAACAGACTGATGACTCGAAGAAGTGGAAGGAAATGACGCAAAGAACTGTGTGACCACAGAACTGAATTGTGAATGATAGAGTGGGGAATGAGTGTTCAATTAGAATTTTAAGGTTGAGAACTAGTTTAAACCCATTGCAAGATGTCATAGACAGTAGTAGTTAGACACATAAAATTCTACAATGGGTAAGACAAATACTTCGGGAATCTCAAGTTGTAGCATTTAGAAGACATCGTTCAAAAACATTGAAAAAATGATAACCCCTTTGAATAAAACCGTTGTAGAAAAACATTTTCCTTGTGGGTGATGTTCAGTTTTGTACTTGAAGTAATGTCTACATGAGCGATTAACAATAAACCACACATTGCCCTTGATGTAAAAACATGGAGGCTACACTCCTATTTCTTGCATTGAATTTTTTCTTTGTCAAGTTAATGTGGGAAAAGTAGTAATTAAGATCACTTTCACCTTTTGACGTGAAGGTAGACATTTGGGATGCCCGTACCCCCAGTTACTCAGTGTAAGTGACCATCATACCATTGTATAGAGATAATGAAAGTTTTTTGTCACAAAGACACATTTGTGATGCCCATGTTCCCCGTTACTCCGTTAATAATCATCATTGCTCTACCTTTATCCCATTTCAAATATCTTTTATTTGAACTTTGAGTTTTAGAAATAGGTAGCTTTTCTCCTTTTGTTTTTAATTCTTATATCATGATCAAAATGTTATTTAAGGTCAAAAGCCAATGTAAAACATAAAGTTCAATACCTTCGTGGTTATTTGAAAGGGAGTTTATTCAAGTGAGTTAGGTTAGAATCATTAGATTTGATCAATGTTCTCTAGATGACGCAACCTAGACTCAACACAAGATATTATATCAAAATCATTGTGATTAAGTCAATGTCTTTGATACTATGTGAGTATGAAGATTGCAATGAATAGTAAGTCCCTATTCTCCCCTGCATCAATAAATGAACATACTCATAAGAAGGATTAGAAAAGATGAAGATTATGGATGAAGTGAGTATCTGTCGATAGCAAACATGAGTCTGTCGACAGATGCAGACAGTTGTGAAGTTCTGGGTTCAGGCAAGGTATGGCTATCGATAGTTGGGGTGCTGGTTGTCAACAGATACAGACAGACAGAAAATATGAAGTTCGGAATTGTGCCTAGCTGTCGACAGCAGAAGAAGTGGCTGTCGACAGATGCATACAAGGTGCAATTTCTGGGTTCTGTGAAGGCATATCTGTCGACAGGCTTAGGGCTGTCGATAGGGGCTTTGAAACTTCAGCTTTAAGGCTTTGAATTGAGATTGATTTGAACCATAATATTGAGGGATAAATACATTGAATATGAAGGGTATGCCTTATGAATTTCCTCACCTAGCCTAACTTACTCCCCCATAGAGTGTGCATATGATGACCATCATTCAAGCAAATCAATCAATGAGATACACAAACATACCAAGCATTTGCACATAAAAGAACATCCATAAGCATAAAAACACCAACATTCATTCTTTTAAAGAGAACATGTGGCAAGATTGATGTGAAAGAATGTCCCTCAAACAACTCACTCAAAAACTCTTTTTGACTTACTCCCCATAATGTATGCATAGTATTGAATGAACTTCAAGCAATTCACACATATTCAAGTCAAGCAACTTGCACAAGGAGAGTATAAACGTGATCAATTGAGTTTCTTGAGATTATGAATTGTTTTTGATAATCTTTATGTAGTAGAAGACTATTGATACTTGGCGGAGAATATTTCTCACGCATAATGATAGTTTCCAGATAAGCCGGACTTTCCTTCCACATTTCACCATTTAATATACCAAATAGTCACTACATAAAAGATCTATTTTTTTAATTTTAGCATGACTCCAGGCTAAGAAGCATTGTCATTTGGGGATAGCATCAAAACACATTTTCATTGCTCAGATAGAATTAAAAATCCATTTCAATTTTAGAAGTTCAAATCTGTAGTGATAAAGAGATTTACAGAACACCACCCTTCATCATAGTCTTAAAAAAAAATTTACCTTTGTTCTCCATCATTTCTTGCCTTGCACAGCCAATGTCATGAATCCATTCCTAATTTTTTGGCTGCAAGACATCTCAGCTTATTCATTAAGCTGATTTTGGGACCAGCTTATTCATTCAGATGCAGCTTCAAGCTCAGGTTCTGGCACCAGCTCAGTAGGATCGTGTGTAGGAGTGTATCGATCATGGAGAGGTTCAAGCGGATGCCTCATCCTCCTTTTAAGGGGGAGAGTCAGCCATTGTTGCAGAGAGTTGGCTTACAGAGATTGAGAAGATATTAGAGCTATTAGGTGTGCAGAGGATGACAAGGTCAGTTGACGACGTATATGCTTCAGAAGCGAGCAGATGTGTGGTGGTCTTCCGTTCTTCGCACACAGTTCGAGGGAGTGGAGCTAGAGGTGACCTGGGGAGGGTTCGTGAGGTTGTTTGAGGCCAAGTATGTTCCCGCCATATACAGGACAAGATGGAGCAGGAATTCTTGGCAATGACTCAAGGTTCGATGACAGTTTTGGAGTATGAGGCTAGATTCGCGGAGTTGTCGAGGTATGCACCGCACATAGTTCTGATGAGAGGCGCAAGGTAAAGAAGTTTGTGATGGGGCTTAGACCATCATTGAGAGCCAGACTGGTAGCATTCGACCATAGGACTATGGATACGACTCTTAGCGCGACGTGCAGACGGAGAGTGAGATGGAGTTGTACCTGGAGGAGAAGAAGGCTCGTTTGAAGAGGTTGCCAGAACCATTTCAGTGGTAGAAAAGGAAGATGAAGAAACTCATGGAAGGTCACCAATCGGCTATAGTACCAGTAGAATCAACACGTCAGTCAGTAGCTTCTACAGGCAGTGAGAAACCTCAGTGTGTACACTGCAGCAAGCGTCATGGTGGAGACTTGTGTTGGACGAGGTCGAGAAGATGTCTAAAGTGTGGCAGCAAGGATCATTGGATTAGAGAGTGTCCGAATATGAAGAAGTTCGTTCCACGAGATGTACTAGAAGCAAAGCAGCCAACAGCAAGAACTCAAGCACTGGCCAGAGTGTATGCGTTGACTGGAGACGACACTGACGATGTCACCACAAATACATGATCCGATCTTCGAGGATGAAGATCATTTTAAGGGGGAGAGGGTGTAAGGCCCCCGAATTTTGTGCATTCAATACTATTTAATTTGTGCTTAGTATAAGTATTTACTTACTTATGCGCATATGTATAAATATATAATTCTTCTCTGTATATTATATTTATTTATTTCTGTGCATAGTGTATTTAAATAATGCAGTGCATATAGTAGTATTCATATGTGTATGTGTGTTTATTTAATCATTTCTGTGTTCTGGCCGAAACTCTTTTTAACGTCAATATCTCTTGACCTTAAGAGTGAGTAGACGGCCACAGTTGTGTCGTTTACTATTTCCCGACGTCAACATCGATGGACGTTGACTATTGGTCAACAACAGTATGTTGGCCGTTTACTTCTATGGATGCGTTATGGATTTTCAGATCTGGAAATATTGGTGTCTCTTTTAGGTTCTTGATTAGGAAACTATCCAACGGGAGGATGACTTAACCTAATACGTACCCGACCCCCCTTAGCCTATAAAATACCCAGCTTCGTTCAGATTAGGTATTTTTGGCTTTTGAGAAACCCTAAGACCTTCTGTGAGAAAAGCCAACTTTGGCGATCTTTGATCTGGTGATTGGGAGTTCCTACCAGTGATCTCTTCGACTGGGAGCTACACCTTGGATAGAGGAATCATCCCCGACTCCAGTGTGCGGCCTACATCGACAAGAGGATCGGATCTAGGTGGTTTTTGGGCATCTTCTTGGCTTGGCTGAGGAGAGCTTCTCTGACAAAAGAGTCTCATTATACAATTTTTCATAGGCAAGTGACTTAATGGTTCAATCCATAGACTCATCCTTTAGGTTTTTCATAATTTTTCAGATTTTTATTTCTGCCTGGACCCCCAAGATTTCATGTTTTATGTGGTTCTATCTGCACTGTGTGCAGACAAGAGATTGACGGCCACATTGTTGCCATCAAGATCCTAGGTAAACGGTAGTCGATTATGTCGTTAACCGTTGTTGGCATCCAGACCCTGAACGCCAAGTTCCTTTGATTTTTTTTTCCAGAACATTGTGTGACTACATGTGATGTGATTTTTCGGGTAAAAGCAACTATATGTATGTGTTTAGAAAATCATGTCTTGTTTAATATGTTCATTTGAGCAACCCATGAAGTCATGATAATTTTCTGATAATCTCGGTATTTATAAAATTTCTGTTATGAAGATGATAAGCATGTTATGAGAGATTTAAATACAGGATAATTATATATGGTGCGAGTTATTGTCTCAGAAATTTCCACGATGTTAGGGCCATTGTGTGCATGTTTTATATCTATTAGAATAGATGGTTCACTATCTACCATGTTTAAACTGAAATATCTTGTAATTTGGCTGAAATCTCTATTTAATATTAAAAATAGTTGTATTGCTCCGAAATTTATGAAAATTAGTGATGTGTTCTGTGATATACTCTACATTTTGGTTAAATTTTCAGCCTGTTCTGATCACTATAGAAACAATTATGAATTTCGGAAGGCTTCTATACCATAAGTTAAATGTTAAGTCTCAACCACGCTTAAAAGTGGATAGCCTCATGTTTTAGTTTTTTTAATTTTTGTTATGATTGATCTGAGAATCTGAATGTGATAATTTTGTGTTCCATGATATATGTGCGTGCATGTGCATGGGAAGTGAGAGAACAAGTGGCATGTGTGTGTATAATGATTAATGTGACAAGATAAATAAATTATGCGCATAAGACACTGCCACCCTAGATTGCTTGGAGCTGTACTGTAATAGTGCCCCTACGGGAAAGCTCAAACATGTTACGTGATACCCGAGGTAAGGGTCTTCTAAAATCCTAGAGGTGGACAAATTCCACTGGTAATGGTGGGGGGGCTTCCCTGGTTTCTGCAGGAAACTAGACTTGATCACTTTGCCTAGTGATTAAGTACGTGAAAGTGTATGTGTAAGTGTTACGTGGTCTTCTAGTGGTGGTTGGGCTGTGTTTTGGCAATGTGTAAAGTGAACATGTGTAAATTGTGTAAAATGATGTGACATGTGAACGTAGCATGTGATAGTGCAAGTGAAGTGACTCATGATACGTGAATGCCAAAGTGAATGTAATGTGAAAATAAGCGCATGTGAAAACCAAAATACAAGTGCATATGTTCATGTCTACGTGTGTTAATATGATTTATATTAATTGTAATATCATGTTTAGTACCATGTGTGGGTGCATGTTATCATATCCATGAATTATAATTACTTGATGTGGATGTGCTTAGTATCATGTTGTAATTTAAATAATGGCCATGTGTTACTGTTGTGTGAGAGAAAAATATGACAACATGTGATTGTATGATTGTGCTTATGTTAATGATACCATGTTTATTATCCATGTTTTAGTATGAAAATGTGTTAGTTAATTTGTTAGAAAGCATGTGTGATAAGTACGTGGTTTGAAGTTTTAAGTTACTTGCTGAATCTATTATGTAGACGCACCCTTGCTAAACATTTCAGGAGATTTAGAAGCCGAGAACTAGCAAGATCCGAAGCGGAGTTGGAAGAGTGAATTGAAGACTTGTAATTTATTTCATAGTATGTATTGCATTTTGTAATTTGAACTTGGTTTATGTAATTGGAACTGGCTATATGATTAGTGGATGTATGTTACGTCATTTCTTTCTTGAACTATATAAACTGTGGAATGTGGTTGATAAAGTTGATGGAATAGGAGTATATTAATTTTCGCTGCTATATTCCTTTCTATTTGTGTATATCTTATTCAACTTGTCTATCATTGGGGTTTTCTCCCCTGTAGCGACTTGCTCTCATCCGATGTGGATTGGTATAACCGTACCAGGTGGAAGCGGGTCGTTACACTGACGATTTTGCTGTTGCAAAGTCCTGAACTGCTCTCGCTTAGCCTATTGAACTTGCACGGGAAAGAACATATTACTAACTACCTCTAGAAACTTTGTCCAAGTGATGTGTGTCTCCATCTACATGCAATGTCGTCTGCATTTTCAGCCTCCACCACTCCTGTGCAAAACTTCGCAGCTGATAGGAAGCCAAAATTACCCTGTCCATTGGTAGATACCCCATAGTGATAAAAACTCACTCTATCTCATGTATCCAGTGTTCCATTGTATCTGGGTTTGGACCTCTTGTATAAGTAGGTGGTTACAACCTCATGAATCTCTCAATTTGCATACTAGGCTCCTCTGCTGGTCGCATTGGTACTACTTGTGGCATAGGTACCACAGGGGGTACCTCCACTCCTGGTGGTAGCGGGGCTGGTACAACTAGTACAGGCTCTGCCTCCTCAAGAACTTGAGGCCCTACCGCTATTGGCTGACCTGAACCCTACTGGTCCAACCTCGTCCGTATTTCTATTATATTCTCACATAACCTTTCAATCAACTGATGCGCTGACTCTTCTAGTTCATCTCCCCCACCTCCCCAGTCTCTCCTGTCAGCCATCTAAATCCTACACAGACAGCATTCCAAACCACACATATACTAACAAATCAATACAAAACAGGGTCAACTATCAGTAGTGGACTAATGTAGAGATCAAGCTATGTAATCTCCCAGTTCTTTCATATTTACATGGACCTTGCTCTGATACCAACTGTGACAGACAACGCCATTCAAACCCATTAACCCAATAACGAGCTTGACCGACTCGTCTCTCGCGAACAAACTGAAGCCTCGCTAGGGATATCAACACACATGTCTGTGGAAATATAAAAGAAGTCATTGAATATATATAAGATTGAACATCTCATACACATTTACATAAGGATTACATAGCCAATTTCAACAGAAGTCAAACTCAAGTACAGTAGCCTGGGGCATACCTCGAGGCACAACATAAACAAAATACACTACTGAAGGCGTGGACCCAACACCGCTGCGATATGGCTCCTGACTACAAGATGGGTGTGAGACCTCCTGCTCTCCTCACCTGAAGGAGTAGGAGGTGAGCCTCACAAGTCACTGGCTTAGTAGAGAAACTCCCTCAAAAGACAAAATAACACTAAACACGTGAGAAGTAGGAGTAAAGCGTCAATATAATCAATTAACACACTACCTGCATGGAATTATAAGACAGTAAATAAAATAAGCTATGCTAGCAATATGAATTCAGCTTCGTAAAGAAACGGAAAACCACGCTCAGTAGTATGAGCTAAAGAAGGGTAACGCCAAACAAGAGTCACGAAGACGGTTCATGAGACCAACCATTGACACGGACAAGCAACACATATCTACCTCTCAGCCTCGCAACCAAGGACGAAAGGTCTAGCTGCTGCTCTACCTCAACTGAGTCAACAAACTGTGGAGACCAAACAACACCACAACTATAGCTCACACTGCTGCAGCTCCATGCCTGGAACCTCTAAGGACTCCAGCCTGAGCTCCCTAAATTGAGGCACTATAAACATGACTAGTTAGGGACCAGTACGTCTACTAGTGTCCGTCCCCCAACCAAGATCGTGCCACAAGCGACCAAGAACAACCACAACACACAAGTCGCTGTCCTACCGTCATCTTTACCTCCGCCGGACGTACAACTCAAGCTAAGGAGTGAGGGTGTCCAAGAAGATGACACAAACCTCGTCAGTACAAAAGTACCGAGACAAACTCTGAGCACAACGTGCCTGGCTCATAGAGAAGCTGGGGTACCCAACTCAAGAGGCAACCACGGTAGGCGTCGCATACCCGACTTGCCACATACACATCAACCATGCAAACTCGGCATTCCCGATCATAACACGTGCCAATGCACTGCTTACAACCCATAACACATAAAGTAACTGTCACACAAACCCATAACTGAAAGCAACTCATAGCACCATGCAAACATGCCAGGGTTCGGGTGGCTACCTTCTAAATCGTGACGGACATAGATGTCGCTATTTAAAGGCCAAATCGCTACAGGGAGAACTATCACGATACAGACTGAATCGCGACTGAACAAGTCGTCGCGTTCAAAAATGCGACAAGTAGTTTCGTCACCTTTTAGTTGCGAAACCCTACCCCAGAACCCCATTCTGGAAACCTCATAAGCCACCTTGTATAACCATGATACATGAGTAATTGCATTCAAATAAAATACTACACATGCTTTCTACTTCCTTTAACCCCATCCCATGCGCTAAGCACATTAAACATGATCCATTTAAATCAAAACAGAGAAGAATTCCCCTACCACACGAGGAACAAGAAGAACGCCATTGCCCTGGCATTTCCCGCGCTCTAAACAAGAAGAACGCCATTGCCCTGGTAACACGCCAATCCGCATGCCAAAACTTTCGAATCGCCGAAAATCTCCACAACAAACTCGCCCATGGCCAAGCAGTGTTTCCTGCACTGCTTAGCCAGGGGTTGGCCACCCTAAACACATAGTTGAAATCGCGACAGGTCACGACAGGTATGTCCATCGCAATTAAATGGTGACGTTCCTGCATGCGACATGCGGCACGCATGTAGATGCGCACCCAGAGAAGCGGCATCCAAAATGCGATGACCAAGGTGGTCGCGTTTTCAAAACGTGATGACCAGGGTGGTCGCGTTTTCAAAACACGATGCCTGTGTTGGTCATGTTTATGGAAGGAGCTCGGAGGTTGGTTGGGCTCGGATCTCCGGCCCCCCAACCCACCCACACAACCTGTGCAGACCAACCTAAACACCACCACAGGGCCTTACATTGGCCACCAAACCCACTAAACTAATTTTAAAAGTCACAACGTTACATTATGTGCTGTTTAATCTCTATTAGAAAGTGTTTCTATGGTGTGTGTACTTGGAGTGTTTACTCAAGTGTGTGAACTGAGTCGTCGTGCTCTGAGTGTGTGTGTGTATCTCTCTTTCGAGATAGTGTGTGGTTTAATCCTTATATTGGTGAGGGGTGGACGGGGAATCACTTATTGTGATCTCCGAACCACCTTAAAAATCTCCTGTGCAATAGTTAGTTTGTCAATTGCGTATTACATGATTGCATAGGAATCTTCGTCACACATTCATCACATACACACTCTTCACTCTAGTTTTCAGATCTGTTAAAATTTGGAGTTTTAATCAAGTTAATTTGTGACATATTTTAATTTGGCTAAGTTTCCACTACGATTTGGATTGATCTTTTCAACCCCCCTCCCCCCTTCTAGATTAGATTGCCCTGCTCATTCGATCCTACAATACAAAATTTTGGGTTTTTTTTTGTTCTCTCACCCCCTATAGGATTATCCAGGCCAAACCAACCTCTGGTGTGGTTTAGTGGCCAACACAGGCGTAGCGATTTTGAGAATCACGACCACATAGGTCGTCACGTTTTGATTGCCGCTTCTTGGGGTGCGCGTCTACATTTGCGCCACGTGTCGCATGCGGGGTGTCGCTTTGAATTGCGACGAACATACCCGTCGCGATTTAAACGTGATGATGAGACCCGTCGTGATTTTGTTTGTGTGTTGTGGTCGGCCAACCCAGGACGAGCAGTGCAAGAAACACTGCTCAGCCATGGGGGAGGATCGTGTGGGGTTTTTCAAGGCAATTTGAGGATTCCGGCATGCGGTTTGGCATGTTTCGGCACGAGGACATTGTGCGGAGCATGGGAAATGCCAGGCAGCTCCGTTCTATGCGTTCTTCGTATGGTAGGGGATTCTTCTCCTTTTCAGTTAAACGAACCATGTTTAAGGTTTTAAATGTGTAAAATGGGTTAAGGAATGTAGAAGGCATGTGTAGGACTTATTTTACTACAAAATATCATGTAAATGGGTTGTACAGGGTGGTTTAAACATCTCCCGAAGGGAGTTTTAGGGTAGGGTTTCTGCAGCTGAAATGTGACAGATCTAGACGTCGTGTTTCAGTCTATAACGCGATGGTTTGGTTCGTTGCGTTTCAGTCATCAAAAAGCGACCTTTGTGTCCATCGCGATTTAGATGACTGCTCCCTGAGCCCTGGTTTGTCAACATGGTGCTACGAGTGCTTTCACGTATGGGTCCGTATAAATGTTGGTTTGCATGCAATGGTATTAAGTGGTGCATTGGCACTTGTGGTAAGTGGAATTATCGAGTTTTGCGTGGTTGTGCGTGCGAGGCAAGTCGGGTATATGATGCCACATGTGGTTACCTCTCGAGTCGGGTACCCCAGGTTCTCTGTGAGCTAGGCACATAGTGCTCGGGGTCTTGTCCCTGTACTTGTGTACCGCTATGGTCTGTGTCATCTTCCTGGACACCCTCACTCCGTAGCTTGAGTGTACGTCCGGCTGAGGGAAAGATGACAATGAGATAGCGGCTTGTGTGTTGTGAGTGTACTTAGTCACTTGTAGCGCGCTCTTGGTTGGGGGACAGACACCGGTAGATGTACTGGTCCCCAGCTAGTCCTTTTTCCAGTGCATCACTTTAAGGAGTTCAGGAGAGTCCTTAAAGGTGCTAGGCATGGAGCTGCAGCCATGTGAGTTGTAGTTGTGTGATGAGGTGTGGTCTCCACAGCTTGTTGGTTCTATTGTGGTGGAGCGGTAGCTAGACCTTTCGTCCTTGGCTATGAGGTTGAGAGGTAGACTTGTGTTGTTTGTCTGGGTCTATAGCTGGTGTCGCGAACCAGTCCTCATGACTCGTATTTGGCGTTACCCTTCTTTAGCTCGTACTCCTGAGCGTGGTTTGCCATTTATTTATGAAAGTTGAAAACCTGTTCTTAGTTAATGTTATTTAAGCATGTGGTTATTGTTTCATGCTCAGGTAGACTTGTTAGTATATATAACTTTGCAATACTCTGGCTTCTCTTGTGATTTTTTATGGTTTGCAACTTTTGAGAGAATTTCCCTACTGAGCCAGTGACTCGTGAGGCTCACCCCTTATTAATCTTAGGTGAGGGAGAGCAGGAGGTTATGCATCTGTCTAGTCCGGAGCCGCATCGCAGCGGTGTTGGGTCCACGTCGCCAGTAGTGTAATTTACTTTTCTGTTGTGCCTCGAGGTATGCCCTAGCTTCTGTATGAGTTTGACTTTTGTTAAAATTTGGCTATGTAAGTCCTTGTAAATATGTGTGAGATGTTCAATCATATATAGATATTAGTGTGTTCTTTTATATTTCCACGGACATGTGTGTTGATATCCTGGCGAGGGGTTGGCTTGTTCGCGGGAGGCGGACTCGGGTCAAGCCCATTATTAGGTTAACGGGTTTGAATGACGTGGTCCATTACAGTTGGTATCAGAGCAAGGTCCTGTGTAAATATGAAGGAACGGGACATTACATAGCTTGATTTCTACATTAGTCCCTACTGGTAGTTGACCCTGGTTTTGTATTGATTTGTTGGCATATACATGGTTGGAATGTTGTTGTGTAGGAATTTGAGATAGCTTACATGAGAAACTAGGGAGGTGGGGAGATGAGCCGGGGAAACAACACATCAATTGATTGAGAGGCTATGGGAAAGCATAACTGAAATAAGAACAAGGTTGGACTAGCAGGGTCCAGTTCAGCCGACAGTAGTAGGGCCTCCGATTGTTGAGGAGGCAGAGCTAGTGCCATTATGCACCCCCACCACCACCAGGAGTGGAGGTACCTCTTGTGGTACCTATGCCACCATACCACCAATGAGACCAGCGGAAGAGCCAACTATGCAGATTGAAAGATTTCTGAGGCTACAGCCACCTACCTACACAGGGGGACCCAATCCAGATATAGCTGAGCGTTGGATCCATGAATAGAAAGAGTCTTTGTGACTATGAGGTGTCCATCAGCAGACAGAGTGATTCTGCTACTTATCAGCTATGGGGCTTTGCACAGGAATGGTGGAGGTTAAAAATGCAAATGACTTTTGTAGGTAGAGCGGAGGATACCATACATGTCTAGAGTTCTGGAGGGTTTAATGATACATTCTTCCGAGTACAGTGCAGCAATCTAAGAGGGAACAATTCAAAACTTTACAGCAAGGGAATTCTTCAATTTTAGAGTATCGAATAAGATTTATGCACTAAGTACATATGCACCGTATGTTGTGACAAACAATGCAATGATGGTTGAATATTTCATTCGTGGGTTGAGGTCAGAGTTGCAGAATGCGGTGATACCACTTATGTGCAGGACTGTGGAGAAGGCGGCGCAAAGATCAGCCATATTAGAGAGGTTAGTTCGGACCCATCAGGCGGGAGATTTGGGTAGTTTTCGACTACCACAGCAATCCTCAGGGGTCAGTAAAGGGAAGGCACCAACAGGATCAACTTCCTCGGGTTTTAGCAAGTGGGGTTCGAAATTGAAGAAAATATTTAGAGGATGAGGAGGAGGTCGCAACAGATGTTTTAGCAGGGGCGAGGTTACAGGCAGGAAGTGGATGAATTGCAATAGAGTACAGCAAGGCAACCTATAATTCCACCGGGTTACAGGTGTTACAATTGTGACCAGCGGGACATTCGATTCATAATTGTCCTTACCCAAGGGAGTATGGGTATGGATGAGGAGTGCAGCAGCAGCAGCAGCAGCCTCAGTAGCCACCAGCAGGATGAGGTAATGGAGCACCACACCAGCGTGGTCGTGGCTGGGTTATGGCTATCACCCGGGCACATGCAGAGGCTTCCAATCTGATTGAAGGTATATTGCCTATTTATGATTTTTCAGCAAGAGTTTTAATTGATCCAGGTGCTGCACACTTTTTTATTTTGAAGAATTTATGGATAGTATGGTGCACCCGTTAGAGAAAAGGTTGTGTAAGTTAGTTGTAGAGGTTCCATCAGGAGGATTTATGCTCACTTCTTGCTACATAGATGAAGTTCCTATTGTGATTCAAGAAAACCAGTTGCCTGTTAGATTGTATGCCTTACAATTGAAAGAATATGATATGATTCTGGGTATGGATTGGCTAGAATCCTATGGTGCAATGGTGATTGCAGAAATAAGAGGGTCAGATTTGTCACCCTAATGGAGCTGTATTTGAATTCCAAGGTATGCTATTTTACACTCCCAAGTTTATAATTTCAGCACTTAGGGCCAGGAAGTTGTTAAATGCGAGTTGTGTAGCTTACCTAGCTTCAGTGAGTTTGGTTGAGTCGGGAAGTCAGTTGAAGCAGTTCCAGTAGTCAGGAAATTTTTAGATGTGTTCCTAGTTGATTTGCCAGGTTTATCTCTACACAGGAGAAGTGGATTTTATAGTGGAATTGCAACCAAGTTCTATGCCAATTTCCAAGGCACCGTATAGAATGGCACCGGTAGAGCTTAAAGAATTGAAAAGTAGTTACAGGAATTGCTAGAAAATGTTTTATCAGACCGAGTATTCACCATGGGGAGCTCCAGTGTTATTTGTGAGAAAGAAAGATGTAAGTTTTAGAATGTGTATAGATTATCGGAATTGAATGAGGTCACTTTTAAAAATAAGTATCCATTTCCAAGAATTGATGATTTGTTTGATCAGCTTCAGTCAGCTAATGTGTTTTCTAAAATTGACTTGAGGTTTGGGTATCATCAGCTGAGGATTAGAGAAGAAGACATTGATAAAATAGCATTCAGAACCAAGTAGGGGCATTATGAGTTTGTGGTTATGTCATTTGGTAACCAATGCACCAGCAGCATTTATGAATTTAATGAACAGAATTTTTCATCCATATATGGATCAGTTTATTGTGGTTTTCATAGATGATATACTGTATACTCAGCGTCAGAAGAGGAACATGCAGCACACTTGAGAATTACTTTGCATATATTGTGAGAGAATCAATTGTATGCTATGTTTAGAAAATGTGAGTTTTGGTTGTGAGAGATACAGTTTCTAGGGCGTGTAATATTAGCAGTGGGTGTTGCAGTTGATCCACCAAAGGTTGAGGCAATCATGAGATGGGAAGTGCCGAGAACAATTACAGAAATCAAAAGTTTCCTGGGTTTAGCAGGATACTACAAGCGTTTCATACAAGATTTTTCTAAGATCGCAGCACCAATGACAAGATTAACTATAAATGATGTACCATTTGTTTGGTCGGTGGATTGTCAGAGAAGTTTTATGGTGTTGAAGAGAAAGCTTACAGCAGCACCGATATTGACATTATCAACAGGCAGCAGAGGTTTTGTGTTGTATACCGATGCATCTAGAAGAGGATTGGGAGCTATTTAATGCAACATGGTAAGGTTATAGCTTATGCATCTAGGCAGTTGAAGCCAACAGAGGATAACTACCCAACTCATGATCTGGAATTGACAGTAGTTGGTTTTGCTTTGAAGATATGGAGGCATTATCTTCATGGTGAGAGATTTGAATTTTTCACAGATCATAAGAGCTTGAAATATATCTTCTTCCAGAAAGATTTGAATCTTCGTTAGCACAGGTGAGGGTAGTATTTAAAAGATTATGATTTTCAGTTTGGCCTACCACCCGAGTAAAACCAATGTTGTAGCAGATGTACTAAGCAGAAAGGCATTTGAGTCAAATGATGATTAAAGAGTGGAAGTTATGTGAAGAGAAGTAGCAGAAAATTCTTTATTTGTTCCAAGTAGTCAATGGCGAGCAGTGTTAGCCAGCAATGCTATTGAACTTCCTTGCATTGGCAGATTGTTGAAGCTCAGAAGACAGATAGAAATTTAGCAGAGATTTTCAAAATGGAAGGTGTTACAATTGATGATAACTGTGTATTCAGGCTCAGAGGCATGTTGTATGTACCAGCGGAAGTAGAGGTAAAGCAGAGAGTTTTAGAAGAGGCACATAAATCCAGGTACACCATCCATCCAGGTAGTACTAGGATATATCAAGATATGAGAAAGCATTTTTGGTGGCCACACATGAAGAGAGAGATAGCAAGAGAGGGCCATATCATATACCTTGAAAGTGGCACCCCAGATCTCTCCTCTGGTGCAGGGATAGCAGTAATTTTGTTTTTGGGGTTCTCATAGCTTTTCAGCCCCCTGTTTGTTGAATAGAAACAGCCTGCAATTACACCAATTATATAAAGAGGATAACCTATACCACAAACTTAATATTAATCAGGTTTTTCTGTCTCTGGCAGGTGAATGCCAGTAAGAAATGCCCATCACGTTTTTCTTGTTCCCTTTTGATTTTAAGGCTTTACGGTCTTGAAATGAAACATGGATGCGCTAATAATAATCAACCTTCTCCTTCATAAGAGGAAGCACATTTCTAAGCTTCAAGGGGACTTTCACTCAAGAACTGGATTCATTTCTTTTCTTTTAGTTAGAGATGTCATCGCAGTGTCACCGTGGAGTGGTTCAGTGGTTATGTGTTTAGTTTAAATTACAAGCGCATGAAAGTGTTGTGATCCACAATACTCTCTGCCTGGTAATTGATTTGTGGACTTTGTCCGAGTACTCTGCCTTCAAAAATATCTTTGATCGTGGGATGCTAGTTAGGATGACTGGTTAAATAAATGTTTGACACCTCATCGGGTCTGAAACTGCAGTCGAGGGAAGGCTTAGGTGATCATGGATCCAGATTTGCCCTTATGGAAGGACATGACACAGCTACGGTCCCATGTCTTATGCTAAAATGACATGATGCCAAGGTGAAGCTCCTATTGAAGAGGTGCATGTGTGACAGTCTCTGTTCCTGATACAAATCAGAGTTCCCTCTTCCAAGACCAAAAACTTGCATCTCCCGAAGACAAACCTAAGAGGGAGTACCCAGTGTCAAGAAACATCATATTGGAAAACAGCCATGAGTAGATTCATTGCTATGGGCCACATAATACATTGAGACGTTCTTCTATAATAATAAATAAAAATGACGACGTGACAATATATCACCATAAATGAAAATAAGTTGGATAGAGGTACCTTTCTCCACCTTGGCGCATTTCAGGACTGCATATGCTCAATTGTCGATAGATTTCTTTCTCGATATATCAACAGCCTTTCTCCACCTGCACATTGGTCTGAATGTCCAGGATTAGGAGATATATCAACAGCCTGCAGAAAGAAAAGTCAAGTTAAAACATATACAACTTGCATGGATAGACAATTGGTGGTGGGGGGACAGGGCGGAGGGGAGGGGGGTTAGAACATCATCTCAATAGTACATATTGATAATACACAAATAAGACTTGTATCCAAATTTTAAGTGCTTAGTGCCACTCCTAGAATGATAGTGGAGCCACATCTTCAGTGTCTTTTGTGATCATTCATGATGGGCTTCAGCTGCTGACAAATGTATGTATATATTTTTATAAATAAATTCTTTTAAAATTTTTAATTTTATATTTGTACAAAATACCTTAATACAAGCACAACAAGAAAACAAACATACAATACAACTAAAATAAATCCACATCATACTCAATTCATATAACATCAAAATATCTAAATACTCAATTCATACAACATCAAAGTCTCTAAATACTCAATTCATACAACATCAAAGTCTCTAAATTAATGTCATCAAAATATATCTATCAATCATCATCATCATCATAGTCATCATCATCTTTATAGTCATCTCCCTCCGCATCAATATTACGTGGTCGTCGTCTGGTGCTCTCGGTGGAGCTGACACAGCAAATCTCTGACTAGTCTGAAACTGAGTCATGAAGTACTCATCTACAGCATCTGTGTACGTATGTCATCCATCTCAGACTCTCGTTTACGCAGCTGCTCCAACTCCCTCCGCATCAATATCTACGTGGTCGTCGTCTGGTGCTCTCGGTGGAGCTGACACAGCAAATCTCTGACTAGTCTGAAACTGAGTCATGAATGTACTCATCTGCAGCATCTGTGTACGTATGTCATCCATCTCAGACTCTCGTTTACGCAGCTGCTCCAACTCCCTCCGCATTTCATCCATCTCTGAGTCCGTTTGCCCGCCTATGTGCGCAACTCCTCAACCTCCAATATACCACTATTATTTACTAAATTTTGGCAGCATCTCCCCACACTTCTCCAATATACCACTATTATTTACTAAATTTAACTTTGCTCAAAAAAATCACTCGTATAAACTACAAGTGAAAAGTTGAGTAGTTAAAATTATCAGGTATATTGGAGAAGAGTAGGGAGATGCCGTCGAAATTTTAAGACATCATAAGCACATATAATGGATAACATCAGATGATCAAAATATCCACAGACTATCCAATAGGACATTCGACTTTATGCTTGATATATGTCATTACCATCAAAATACGGTAAAAATATATATCCTAACAAAAGTCTTGAACGGCCAAAAAGGAAAAAAAAGGTCCATACATTCACACACCACATACACACATTCATATCTATACGCTTGCATCCTGCATTAAAATATAAGAAGACAATCACATCCTGCAAAAAACACACATTCATATCCATATACTTGCAAAGGTAAAACATTTCTGGAGAATATGTTCATGTTTCTCTTATATGTTTGTCCTCAGAAGATGAAACAGAAACATGATTGCAAGTTGCAGCATTCTGAAACTCCATAATAAATATGGATAATGTTGCTTGAACTAGGCCATCATAAATTGACTCCCTTCCCCATATGTGTGCAGGAGATGCAAAATTTTATTGAACTCTGAAAGATCAGCTGCTGACATTGCACACGATGCTTTGATCAGTACGTACCTTAGGATGTAGTCACATATATTTCTTGGAAAGTGATGGGACATCATTCATCCTGTTTTTTCTGAACTGAGTAAATAGATCATATTGTCTTGATGATACTGTGCTTTCCTCTGATAAAAATAATCTATGTTGTCTAAAGTTCTCAGGTTATAAGTGGTGGGAAGAAGAGATTCAAATGGCAAAATCCTATCGTCAGAAAGAAAGCTGAATGGTAATGTCTTAGCTTGGTGACAAAAAAGTTCTACAAGAGATCTAGTGTGAGGCTCCATGCCCACTAAACTGATTCAATTTTGTGTTGAATGGGTATCTTTCAGATGGGATGTAACCATTTTAATAAGGTGTCAGTGTAAGGTCCACATGGAATATACTCAAGATCTTTACTTTTTATTTTGATACAAAAATTTCATTTTAGTGGGTTACAAGTTTCAAGAGAGTTTGTCACACTAGTAGGCCTGTTTGATAACTAGGCAAAGCCTGCTAAGTTAGATTTAGCAATACCATTAAATACTTTTTCATTTCAAAATTCTGTTAACTTATCTGTGAATTATCAGAAAGTACATATATCCTTGGTAAGTTTACAAAGGGAGAACCCTCTGCTAAAATTACAGGGGTTATCTTATCAGGATGTCAAAACCAAAAAAAAAAAATGTTAGCCCCTCTTAATCTACATGTAATTATCTTATCTATGAAGGGTTTAGTTGGTTATACAGCGGTATTTATTGGAAGGAGACAAGGAGTTCTGTACAAACAATAACTGGGGAAAATTTTTCCCCTCAAATCAACGGTTCTAGAATGGTAGATTGATTAAGAAGCCTCAGAAACGGATGCTCTTGAGCCCCCACAAAAAAAAAAGAAAAGAATGCAAATCTAGAAAAAAAGAAAGTAAAATTGTTCCAAGTAGGCCTGGAACCCCAAAGAATCGCTGCCAGATAAAGATGGTTGTCTTATAAGATGCAAGCATTCGTGAAAACCCGTGGGAATGCCAAAGCACATTTTCCAGCCATCCACAGAGCAGGATATCTGACCATCAGATTCTCATCAGCTCCCATCAATAACGTCTACCCCAAATTCTCATTACTTCCGCTTATCAGCACCAATTAATAGGAGCTCAAAGCTTCTAACAGGGTCCTCACGTGTGCTCCTCACCCCGACATTGCGGGAGAGATTTAGGGATCTTGACTCAATACCAGACTGGAAATCAAGAGGGCCTACAGATCCGCCATCGCAGGAAGAGGGCAGAGAGAGAGAGAGAGAGAGAGAGAGAGAGAGAGAGAGAGAGAGAGAGAGAGAGAGAGAGAGAGAGGAGAGAGAGAGAGAGAGAGAGAGAGAGAGAGAGAGAGAGAGAGAGAGAGAGAGAGAGAAGAGAGAGAGAGAGAGAGAAGGTCGCGAGGGGAGGAGAGGAGTGTAAGGCCCTTGAATTTTGTCCTTTTATTTGATATCATATGGATTCGTACTTGTGTTAAATATCATGTGTGCATATATAGGTAACTACGAACATATTACCTAGGTGTACTTACGTGTGCATGTGTAAATTAATTATAAATAGTGATGATTACATGGTGTAGTAGTGTGTATATTATACTATATGTATTGCATGCATTGACATAGTGTACATAGGGTTTTCTGCATGGGTTTTAAGCTCTGGCCGAAGAGCAAATTTGCGTCAACATGGATGGACGTCCATGATAAGTCAACGTCCATGTCGATGGATGCCAACACTAAAGTAGACGACCATCTATGTGGACGTCTACTTCTCTGAATTTCTGTGCGCAGCAGACCCAGAAATCTCGGGTTTGCCTTGCTCACCGATTGGGGAGATGTCCCCAACGGCTATCTCACCTCTCCCATCATCTGTGCGCAGATCCAAGGCCAAGACTTATAAAACACCCCTCCTTCTATATGGAAAGCTCTCTTGGCTCTTTGCAAGAGGGAAACCCTAGCTGTGAGGAAAAAAGAGAAAACCTGAACTTTGAAGGCTTGGATCCGGCGAATTGGAGCATCTTCCGGTGATCTACATCGACTGGGAGGTAGTCTGGACTTAGAGGAAGGCTTCTCCAACGACTGGTTGCAGCCTACATCGACCTAGAACCCGGAGCAAGAGGATCTTGGAGGCTTCTTGGCACTGCCCAAGGAGAGCTTCTCCGGCCATTTAGATCCCTTTGGAGAATTTTTCTGAGGCAAGTAACCCTTACCTGTTGTCCACGTGTATGTCTAGTAGGTCTTAGGCATTTTCTGAGATTTATTTCGTGTCCTAGAATCCCTACATTC
This sequence comes from Colocasia esculenta, assembly GCA_014218235.1. Taxonomy (NCBI): domain Eukaryota; kingdom Viridiplantae; phylum Streptophyta; class Magnoliopsida; order Alismatales; family Araceae; genus Colocasia; species Colocasia esculenta. Next base: position 22,731 of record JACBKR010001516.1, on the reverse strand, counting down.
ACCCATCTTTGGAGTTCGGTCTGTGTTTCTAAAAAGACAGGAACTTAACGCATGATCTTGCCATTAAGCTCTTCATTTGGCGGCAGACGATGTTGCCGTTAACCTCTGTGAACGGCCAGCCTTTGTCGTTTAGTTCTTCAGGACAGAACAGTGAGCTGTTCTTCCTTCTATATGACTATTTTCCGGATTTCCTTCGCATGAGGATATATTATAAACATTATATGTTATGTAATATAGATAATGGAATGTGTTGTGAGATTTTTATGTATTTCTGCAATTAGTATAAATTGTTAGGTTTATGTGAAATGCATGTTAGATGAGACCTTGAATGTGGCAGAGTTCTGTTCATATGATCCCTGCGAATTTCAGTGCCATAAAATTGTTGAATGATGTGCATGTATGTCAGTCCTGGTTCTGAAAATTTGGGAATTTTCCCATGACCATGCTATTTGTTATAATTTATGTATGGAAAAATAGGGAGCATGTGTAGGATGTTTTAAAATTTCAGTAAATTGTATGATGCTTGATAAATTGGGAAAATTCATGTGATAATATGAATGATAGATGCAGTTAATGAACTGTTAAATCCGACCTTGACACTATGCTTCTATGATAAACTACTTTATGAATGGCATGTGAATGAGTATTTTAATTTCTGTAAAATCAATGTAGCTCAGAAAAATATGAAAATGTGCATGTGTGATCTGAAACCTGCCAACAACATGTGGTTAAAACTTCGTGTGATTTGGGCAATAGTAGATGAGGTTGTGAAATTTAGTTATTAAAGTATGCTTATTGTGGTTATGATTGTTAATGAAATTCCCAACATGATTAGTGTAGATTCCTAAGTGTTAAACTCTATTAACAGTAGCATCATGTTAGGGAAACTAAATCATGTGCCAAGTGGTGAAATGTAAGTCATGTGTCCAATTGTGTGAGAACTATGTGTATAATAAACGGGAAAATGTGTAAAATGTGCCGTGTGTGACACTGCTTCCATAGAGGGCTGTGGAACTGTACCGTGGAAAAGTCCCCACGGGAAAGTTCAATGTGTTTAGAATCCTATGGGCATTAGGATGAAATCCTGGAGGTGGACAAGTACCACTGGTTAGGGTGGAGATTACTTCTCCCGGTCTGCGCAGTACCAAGAGCCGTCACTGTGTTGCCTAGGTGGCGTCTATGTGTTATGTGAATGTGTCCTTCTAATGGTGGTTTGGACTATGTGTCACGGCATCTAAATGTGAACAATGTGAATGTGTATATGTGGCATTTGTAGTGTGAACATGTGAATGTGTAATGTGTAAGTGAACATGTGAATGCGTAAATGTGTAAACATGTGAAACCAATGTGTTAGAATGTGAAATTGTGATTTATGATATGATAATGTTAGATTCATGTCAAACAGCAACCTTAATGTGTTTGCAATGGTGGTTTACATGTGCAAAAGTAGGTAGAATCCATGTTAGGAGTATTTCCTTTTTATTTGTGAAAATCCCATGCTTAATTTGCTATCATATTGTAGCTTAAATGTAAATGTAGCTCTCATGTGGATAGATAAGTAGAAAGCATGCGGTAGGTATTTTATTTTGGAATGACATGAACCATGTTTCCTGTGTTATAAAAGTTTGATAGAAGTATCATGGTAGGTTCTTCTTAAGGTTGTTCAAGCATGCTACATGTATTGATTAATGTCATTGAATGTAAATTGCCTATGCGACGTATGCATGTATGGTGTATGGAAGTTACTTGCTGAGTCTTTTAGACTCACCCTTGCTTCGGCGTACAGGTTTAGTAGCGGATCCTACTTCCTTGGAGGAGACCGTTGAGAGCGACTCCGAGCGAGGAGAGTAGTTGTGGTGGATTATCGACTTGTACTTTCTTTTCATAGTATGTAATTGAGACTTATGAAATTGAAGCTTATGTAAATTGTGGACGAACAATGTAATTTGAATTTTGTATTTCATTATGTGGACTTAGTTACTTAAATTGCTATATGGATCATGTATGTTTAATGTGGATGATGAAATGAAAAGACAGTAGTTCTTACTTCCGCTACTCTGTATTCATATTTGTGTACATCTCAATTATATACGTTAGTGCTTGGTAAATGTCCCACTGTGACGAGACTCACTATACCGACGTGGATTGGTATAATCATACCGGTATAAGGAGGGTCGCCGCAGGAGGAGGTCGCGAGTTAACCGAAGCAAGAGGAGTTGCCGGAGGAGGACGTGGCCGTCGCGGATGAGGAGGTCTTCGCGAGGAGGAGGAGGTCGCGAGTTAACCGGAGGAGGAAGAGGTCGCCGGAGGAGGACTCAGCTGGTGCGGGGAGATCGTCAGAGGAGGAGATCGTCGCAAGAGGAGCTCGAGAGTTAGGGCACTTGGCTTCGTGCAGTGGGTGGTTTGGGGGTGGGGGTAAAAAAAGACGTAAACGTCAGCGGTTGTTTAGCCGCTGACATTACTTTCAACTAAATAATGAATATTGATTTTTATTTATTATATTTTTATCAATATTAAATAATATTTATTTTTATTTATTATAATTTTGTCAATATTAAATAAGATTGATTTTTATTTATTATTTTTTATCAATATTAAAATATTATTTATTAATTATAGATAATTTTACTTATTAATTATTATAATAAATATGAAAAATGTCAATTAAAATAATATATTAATCAGATATGTTAAAATATAATTATAAGGATTTGTCAACAGATAAAAGAAGTCGTTGACAAATAGTAAGGATATGTCAACGAATGAAAGAAGCCATTGACAAATAATAAAGATATGTTAGCGGACGTACAACGCCATTGACGTATGTCTCTTTTGTCAGCGGATTTGTCAACGGATGACTACACCATTGATGAACAATTATTTGTCAACGACTAATTTAAGTCGTTGACAAATATTAACTAATGTCAACGGCTCTTCCTGTCCGTTGACATAAACGACTTTTGTCAGCGGCTCTTATTAGCCGCTGACATATAGCCGTTGACAAATGCTCTCCTTCTTGTAGTGATTGTTCCATGCATCAGGAATAAAAGCCCTCTTGTTTCATATTTTTCATCGAACCTATCTTTTCTTCTTGATTTTTCATGTTCTGCAACTAGCATGAGCCCGAACCCTCTTCTAAATTCTTGTTCTCCATGTACACTCGATCCCATACTACAAAAATTTTACTAGAGATATTGATGATTGTTAGGCTTCTTTTACCCCTAAAAGCCCTAATTTTCATCCACCATTCTGCTCGAATTAATCTTTGATCTCTACTGTACATAGTTTCATGTTCTTCGTGAATAACTTAATTAACCATGCCTAAATCCTGTCTGTTTTCAAATCCCTATTTACTGTAAGTACCCATGTATGTCTAGATCAGTTTGCAACTTCTTTCGTGATTTTTCATCCACTGTACATTTAGTTATGAATTTTTGAATCACCATGTGTCAAAAGAAGGAAACTTGGCCTGTAATCTCATGCTCTGTCCTTTTCCCGCTCAAACTCAGGTACAGTATCTGAGAACGCGACGGCTCGATAGGCCGTGTTCTTAGGGCTGGTCGCGATAGTGCACCCCGTCGCGTTCTGAATGCGAAAGGGGTTGTCGTCACGTTCTAGCCGCTTGATCAGACAGGTATGTCGCGTTCTTTACAAGGCCATGTCGCGTTCTGTTCTTACCCTGTCGCGACCCTCATATGGGTACATTGCGATCTGTGCTTTTTGCATGAAAACCCTAGTTCGTGATGCTTTGACCCTCTACAGTGCCTGTACCTTCTATTAACAGTCATACACGCAGTAAACATACTTGTCATAAATTGAACATTTATGTGTGTTTAAATTACATACACATGACCACTTTCTATCTATAATTTCTCTTACACATACACACACTTTGAACCATCCGAATATGGCTGAACTTGGCATGAAAAATCTCTTCAATATTTGGTAATTATATATTTAAATTGCCCTATTTTAAATATACTTGTCTACGTTTTCTCGCGATGTTTTGGAACACCATTACCGACGCTTCACTGTTCTAGAATTCCTCTATAAACATCGAGCACTTGTTTCTATACACACCCTCTCTCTTGACTTGGATGAACTCTCCGTCGGATACTCCTTCTGCCAAACTAGTGAATCCTTATTCAAGGTTTCCGTAAGTCTCCTCTGTCCATGGATTCCCACATGGTCGACAAGCTGGTTGTACCCTAACACCTATGATACCCTTTAGGGATCAACATGATCCAAATGGCTATTAGAAGCTTGCTCTTATCTTGAATCACGCCAGACCTCTGGACCTGTGCATAACATGGCCAGTGGAAGGGTAGTGAATTCCACCTGACTACCTACACCGATCACATGTGTTGTGCAATTATTATTATCACTTGTTTAACGTTGTCTTACGAATATGTCATTGTCTCGTCTACTGTCTCTATACTCTCATCTATTCATGATCACTCTACTATCTCATCTATCTCGTCTATTCATCTAGTACTCTCTTGGTACCGTTTGAGCTTTGTGGCTCCTACTGTTTGTACTGTTCATGACTGTCTAGTGCTAAATGGGTCTTGTGACCTACTGGACTTGAATGCATACTGTTGAAGGCACGAAGAGTGTTCGAGGGGCTCAAATCTAGTCCTGGGGGCAGAGAGCCACCCAAAAATACTGTAGGGGCGAATGACAGTGTCTGCATTTGCACCGGTTCTGACTGACTATTTTGAATTAGCTAGACATCTGACTGTTATATTGTTACTGTTAGTCTGTTAGTTCAGACGTACTACACTATTACTGTGCCACCACTGACTGTTACTGAACTGTTACTGTCCTGATATTGAGCGACTACTGTCGTACTCTCTCCTTGCTCTACTCGATACTTGCTATCTTGGGTTATTGCGTTCTTTCGTGACTTAATCGCATTCAAAGTGCTATACTCTCTCGTTGTCTATTGACAATAAAAGTGCTATATTCTCTTGGCTATCTACGGATAACCAAAGTGCCATTACTATCTCGATTGACGAAAGTTAATCAAAAGTGCTATACTATTTCGGTTGATGAAAATCAGTCAAAGTGCAATTTACTCTCTATATGGCCAATTACTATCTCTCTCCTTGCTATACATGTCACTTGCTACTGCTTGACAATGTCGTTACTTGCTATTGCGTTGTTATCATTATATATCGTGATTTGACTTTAATCATTGTGCTATACTTGATAAACGTGCTATTTGAACCATGTTACTTGTGCTATTACTTTATCGGCTTTACATGACTCTCTCTATCATTAGTTACTCTGTCATTTAAAACATTAATCATTTAAAGCCGACTTGACTATTGAGATTTAAATCCTACTGGGCGTTATCGCTCACCATTCGTTATTTGTTATTGTGTCTCAGGTAAGTCGGACAATGACGTTACACACATCAATGGGACAGGACCCGAGTGATGAGCAACCTGGAGTCAGTTGATGAAGTTACCCTAGTACTATGGAGTCTAATAGTTATTGCTTTAGATTTCTTTTCAATGTAGTGATGTCGTTGAGCCCTATGTATTGGCTCCGAATTAGTGGTTGTAATAGTCTTAGTGATTTTATAATGAAATCAAGAGTTATTCCAATTATTTCATTAGATGCTCTGATGTTTGCGTCTGTATGCGCAATTTACGTTACAATACGCGTTGCTCACATTTCCCCCGATTTATTCCGCTGCTAAATGGAGGGGCGTGACAGTACTAGTCCCCAGCTAGTCCTTTTTTCAGTGCCTCACTTTAAGGAGCTCGTGCCAAAGTCCTTAAAGGTGCTAGGCATGGAGCTGCAGCCGTGTGAGTTGTAGTTGTGGTGAGGTGTGGTCTTCACAACTTGTTGGTTTTGATGTGGTGGAGCGGTAGCTGGACCTTTTGTCCTTGGCTACGAGGCTGAGAGGTAGACCTGTGTTGTTTGTCCGAGTCTGTAGCTGGTGTCGCGAACCAGTCTTCGTGACTCATGTTTGGCGTTACCCTTCTTTAGCTTGTACTCCTGAGCATGGTTTGCAGTTTATTTATGAAAGTTGAAATCCTATGATTAGTTTAATGTTATTTAAGCATTGTGGTTATTGTTTCCTGCTCAGGTAGACTTGTTAGTTATATAAAACTATGCTATACCCCTGCTTCTCTTGTGATTTTTTATGGTTTGTAGCTTTAGAGGAAATTTTCCTACTGAGCCAGTGACTCGTGAAGCTCACCCCTTATTACTCTCAGGTGAGGGAGAGCAAGAGGTTACGCATCCGTGTAGTCCAGAGCCGCATCACAGTGGTGTTAGGTCCATGCCTCCTGCAGTGTAATTTACTTTTCTGTTGTGCCCCGGGGTATGCCCTAGGCTTCTGTAGATGAGTTTGACTTTTGTTGAAATTTGGCTATGTAAATCCTTCTAAATATGTGTGAGATGTTCAATCATATATAGATATCAGTGTGTTCTTTTTATTTTCACGGACATGTGTGTTGATATCGCTGGCGAGGCCTCGGCTTGGTCACAGGAGGCGGAGTCGGGTCAAGCTCGTTATTAGGTTAATGGGTTTGAACGACGTGGTCCATCACAATCTACTCTTCCCGGGCTCAAGGAGATATATGAAAGTACCTTGGCTCAAACAATTAATCTCTTTCATTAGTCTTGACATGAATGTCATCCTCTCCAAATGAGGTATCCATAACCTAGCCGGCCATGCCAAGCGTTATCATGCAATCCATCTAGATTGGGCGGCTATGGGGGTTCTAGTTGAACTTTGGCATCCACAAACCCACATCTTCCTTTCAAAACATTTACAGCCACTATTTTGTTGGAAGAAGTTGAGCTTTTGCTAGGTTTCAAGTGGATTTAAAAGGGGTGATGAAGATGATACGACAATCATGACAAGGGGAATTACAAGCATGGAGGTGTTACGAAGTTTTATGAAGAGCGAAAAATTCTAAGATGTCCAAGCCATGAAAGGGACAACTTGTAAAACTTGCGGCTTGGTTGATTAAAGCTTTGCCAATGGTGGAGAGTGACGAAGATCTTGAGATGGTGATGAGAGGATTCGCTATATGCCTTACGGGTGCTCTTCTTTTCCCGTCCATTGACAATGTTGTTGAAGAAGAGCAGCTAAGCGCAGTGTGCGGCATATGGGAAGGAGAGAGATTGGGACTGGTGGTGCTAGCCTTTCTTTACAGCGGGCTCACAGCGGCAAGCTTAGGTGAACCTCCCTACAGATCCATGCTCTTATTTACTTGTTGGACTGACATGCATTTCAGGTTTGACATTAATAATGAGGCAACAAGCTCATCCTAGATCGTCTTCAAATGTCTGCTACAACACATGGATAGCCTAGTTGGTCTAGAATGAAATGTTGCAGAAAAACTGCTATGACGAAATCTAGAAGGGGGGGGGGGTTGAATAGATTTCACTGAATTTTAAAATTCACTCTATTAGACTTTTGAGAATTGAATTAAGAATTGAATCTAAAGCTTATTCACAATTCTGTGCAACTTAGACAAGTTAGATGGTAAAATACTAACGAGCCTATCAAGCATCTACCGTAAGATACAATCAAACCACAAGAACAGAGAGATTTAGGGTGGTTCGGATTACACAACAGTGTATCCTACATCCACCATCCACACACACACACAATGTGGCTTATCTTGCCGGTTTAGAAAAGATACACACAATACACACACACTGTGAGATTCAAAAATCTCAGAAACCACCACACACACGAAATTGGGCACAAGGATTGCACCAATTTCACAGCACACACTTCAATAGAGTAAGTTTTGTTGGGTTGAGTGTAACTTCATATCATTTCCCCTCTTATTTTGATGATGACAAATGTGATTTGAATGCAATTAATTGAAACTTGATAAACACATTTCACCTGAAATACATATTCAAAAGCATGGTTCAAAGCACACTTATCATTTGTACTCATAATAAAATATTTTACTAATGATATAAGTGTTTAATTTTCAGGTACAAAGACTTTTTGCAAAGATGGTGTCGACACACCCCACAATAGTGTCGACACAACACCTCAGACTCAAAGGTAAAAAGCTGAAGAAATGCTAACACTGTGTGACGGATCGCCTCGGTCAAGCCCGTTAAACCGATAACGTACTTGATCCGAGTCCGCCTCCCGAGAACGGGCCGAAGCTCGCAAGGGATACCAAACCACAGTCTGTGTAAACATAAAGGAACACACCACATTTCATATATATATCACAAGTTTACATAGCCAAATTTCCACAAAAACTAAAAAGAAGTACAAGAGCCTGGGGCATACCCCGAGGTACAACTGAAGAAAGTAAACAACTACAAAACTACACCGCTGGAGCTACTCTGCTGGAGGTACTGACCCTGCACCACTACGACGCGGCCCGGAACTGGACGTCGGACGAGAGACGTCCTCCTTGCTCTCACCTGTGGGGGTAGGGGTGAGCCTCTCTAGTCACTGGCTCAGTAGGGAACTCCCCCAAAACTGAGTGAAACAAACACCACGAGTACGATAGTAAACAACACCAACAATTAATATAACAACTAAGCAGGTGAGTAAAGCTGTAAAAGTACTCACCGTCTGCCGACTATAAGAAACAACAGTAATAATTAAACGACAAACCAGTACAGGTGTACAAGCTAAAGTAGAGGCAGCCAACACGAGCCACGTGAACTGGTTCGCGACACCAGAAACTGACTCGGACAACTAACACAGGTCTACCTCTCAGTCTCGCAGCCACGGACGAAAGGTCAGCTGCCGCTCCACGTAAAAAGGTCAAGCAACTGTGGAGACCAACTAACACCACCACCTGCAGACCACACGGTCACAGGCCCTTGCCTGGCACCTCCAGAGACCCTGGCCTGGGCTCGCTAGAGTGAGGCACTGGAAAAGGACTAGCTGGGGTCCAGTACATCTACTGGTGTCCGTACCCCCAACTACGAGCGCGCTACAAGTGACTAAAAACAAACTCAAGTGTCACTGTCCCACTGTCGTCTTTCCCTCAGCCGGACGTACAACTCAACACAGGAGTGAGGGTGTCCAGGTCAGACGACACAGACCTCGACGGTACAGCACAAGTACCGGGACAAAGCCCCGAGTTAACAGCCTGGCTCACAAAGAACCTGGGGCACCCAACTGGAGAGGTAACCACGGTAGGCATCGTACTACTCGCCACGTACATAGAACCACGTGCACGTCACACACAAACCACGTGAAACCCCACGTAAACCACAAGTAACCACTGGTCCACTACACATGAACCCAACTGACTCGTGTACACAATGCGCAGTCACCGAAGTAAACAACTAACAGCATACCTTGCATGCTAAACACGTAAACCAAGTGCACTCAGTACACCTCATGCGTCAACACACATGCATTATCGATAATTATTGTACTTAGTCATTTCTGCCCATATAGAAGTAGGCGGCCACATCGACTGCCGCTTACAGGGAGTCAACGGCAAGGTTCCTGGCCATTAATCTCCTGGCTGTGGAGCTTAGCGGCAAGCGATGTTGACGCCAAGTTCCTTCGGCCATAACCCTGCAGAAACCCTAATCCGGCCCTGCGGGCTTTCTAACTGTTCTAACTACTGAAAAACATGCAAATGCAATTCCTTTAGCATGCTAGAACCCATACAAACCACTAAAAACATGCTCTGAACATTAAATAACTCAAACCACCCTTTATTCCCGCATGGTGCAACTCTATTCAAACGTGGATTATCATGCTGGTTCAAGTGGTTATAATGTATTTTAATGTTTCTATGAAGCTACCAGGGTTCGTCCCCTACTCAGAACGCGTTAGAATCTCCCGCAATCTCCCGGTTCACGCCGAGCCCTCCGCGAGCTCCCACGTGAATTGCACCACGCCGCGACGGTTCCTCGCGCAATTAAGTGACGCCACGCATTCTACGATCGTCAACTACTCCTCGGTACCTATTGGAAGCTTCAAAGACTTGGGGGCAGCAAGCTGGGGCAAGAGGAATGAGGAGAGCTGAGAGAACTACCCGGGTGAGCCTATAACCTGCACCATTCTCAGGTTGGCGTCAACCCCCATGCCGCCAACAGCGACCGCCACCCTCTGCGTCCACATCTACTGCCGCCAAGTTCATGCAGTAAACGCCCACTAATATGGACGCCAACAGGTCAACGGCAACCTTGGCCGCCAACTTCAACAGAACAGCAGCAGGTCCTATTCTATTTCCGGACCAACCCTGAGCTGCACCTGGACAAACCACACATCTGCACCATGCATTCCACACAACCGACTCACACTGGTTCAACAACGGCCGCCAAACCACAACACACACGATCCGCTGGATCTGAAAAGCACGCGATGTTACACACTGTGTCGACACTAGTCAAAAAGCAGGTCGACACGAGTTGCAGATTCCAGGAATTAAGTCTACCCAGGTCGACACAAGATGAGGGTAGGTCGACACTGGACCTCGTTCCCAGAACAGCCTGTTTTCAGAATTGGGACGACATGTCGACACCACCACCAGGGCAGGTCGACACTGGATCAATTCCCAGAATAGTCTGTTTGCAGAATGGGACAGTAGGTCGACGCAAGATGAGAGCAGGTCGACACTGAACCTCGTTCCCAGAACAGCATGTTGTCAGATTTGGGACAGTGTGTCGACACCACCACTAGGGCAGGTCGACACACTACGGAAAGATTCCACTTAAGATGGATGATTGCCACGTGTCAGCCTAGGGCGATGGTGTATCAACCTAGGATCGTGTGCCCTTGTGCCTAAAGGGTATCTTTGGAATCTTTTGGGTATAAAAGGCCCCCAATTGGCTATCCATCACATCAAGAGACCCAACGAACTCTTGGAGCCTCCAGAAAGTTCCCTTTGGCGGCGAGAAGAGTTCATCTCCCTCCTCTGCTCTCCTGGTGTCTTCTAAAGACCAATTCTCATCATTCGATTGTGAGAATTGTAGTGTGATCGTTGAAGAAGCATTTGAAGCGCCTCAAGGAAGCAGATCAAGTAGAAGCATCTGTTGGAGAAGATTCAAGGAAGATCCCCATGTTCAAAAGTGCAGAGCATCTCTTGGGACTTCAAGAATCCAATCCTCTTCCCAATCTGAGCTTCTACAAGGGAGTACACTGAAGAACAAAGTCTTTTCATACAATCCTCATTGTACTTTTGTTCTTCTGAGACATTTTGAGATTGTGCAAGTGCTTCTGCATAATTCTCATGAATGTTCTCAATGTTCGACATGATCTGCTGCTAGAAGATCTATGTCTTGTGTTGGTGTCTAGCAAAGTTGTTTTGAGCCATTGTTCTCAGGTTGAGTCGTCGAACTCAAGTGTTTGTTGAGCAGTCTTGCTCAGGGATCTAGAGTAGTCTTACTCTAGAGTTGTGTGAGTTGTAAGCTCAGGTGTTGGAGTTGTCTGGCTCCAGTGGGTGTGTTACCCAAGTTGTTTAGTGAATCCTCACTGGGTGTGAGGGGTGGATGTAGGAATCACATGGGTGATTTTCGAACCACCTAAAAATCTCTGTGCACTTGTCTATTTGTGGTTTGATTCTATTATCCGTTAGATGCTTGCATAGGATCGTTTAAGATTCACTTAATCAACTGGTTTCTCATCTATTTTATCAACTCACTTAACATCTCATCAGATCTGTGTTTTTCACTGTTAAAATTGCCTTTGAGTCTCAAAGTATTTTTAAATTGCTTAAGCTTCCGCATAGAGTGGCATAGATCTATTCATCCCCCACCCTTTTCCTCGATCCTTCAATTGGTATCAGAGCGGGTTTACACTTGATCTGATTTGATTTGAGCAGTTTTTGAGTATTGTGTGTTGATTGCTTGATTGTTTGCTTGCTTGCTGAGTATTCTTTCTGTGCTTTCTTTCAAGTCAATGGATTCCAAAGGTTTCATAGCTGAGGGGCATTCCATAAATAGGCCACCATTCTTTATGGAACGGACTAGTCATACTGGAAAAATAATGCAAGTCTTTCTAAGAGCCCAGAACTATGAAATTTGGAAGTGGTTGAGGTTGGTCCCTATGAAAACCAGGGAGAGGAAGAAACCTGGACTAGGGAACAAATAAGAAAAGCCACATTGAATTATAGTGCCATGAACATGATTCAATGTGCTGTTCATCCCAAAGAGTATTCGAGAATATCAATATGCAAATCTGCCAAAGAGATGTGGGATAAGCTCGAATTACTTCATGAGGGAACATCACAAGTGAAGGAAACTAAGGCAAATATTCTTGTTTCAGAATATGAATTGTTTATGATGAAGTCTAATGAAACAATTTCTGAAATGTTTGCCAGGTTCATGGTTATTGTCAATGGACTCAAGGCCTTAGGTAAGGACTACACAGATGCAGACTTGGTAAGGAAAAATCTTACGTTCACTTCTTCTATTTGGCACACAAAGGCCACTGTCATTGAAGATTCTAAAGATTTGTCCAAAATTTCTTTGGATGAATTGGTAGGATCCTTAATGACATATGAAATCAATTTGAAAAGAAATGAAGAACACATAATTAAGACCAAGCCAATGGCACTTAAGGCCTCTTCAAGTAACAAAGACAAAAGTCAGGAAAAGACAAGTTCTGAGGAGTCTAAGTCAAATGAGGATGAAATTGCCCTCATGACCAGGTAATTCAAAAAATTCTTGAAATATAGAAAAGGAAAAATGTCTGGGAAAAAGAAGTTTTCCTCAGGTAAAAGAAACACTTCCTCTTCTAATTTCAACAAGAATAAAAAATCTGACGAAACTGTCATTTGTTACAGATGTAATAAGCCAGGACACATGAAGGGAGAGTGTCTGAGAACAAGAAAGAAAAGCACAAGAAGTTCCAGAAGTCAAGAAGCCAAAGGCCATGGTAGCCACTTGGTATGATGAAGATTTAAGTGAAGAAGAAGAAGACAAAAATCCTCAAGCTCTGAGAGTGAGGAAATTTGCTTCATGGCCAACAACTCTGAAGAAAAGGTACGCACTCTTTGAAGATTTCACTGTTGAAGATTGGCAGGATGCTTATGCTGAACTAGTTGAAAAATATTCTGAAATGAGAAAAGAAAATAAACACATCAAAAAGAAAATTGAAAACCTTTATCAGAACCAATTTTCAAACAACAGAATTTGTGAGCTAGAAAATGAGATAACAAAATTAAATGAAGAAAAAGAAAATCTCATGAACCTAATTTATGATCAAAAGCATGCCGCTCAAAAGGCCACCCAAGAATTCAAAGACCTATCTGAAAAGCTAGAAATTGAAAAACAACAAAAGATTGAAGAAATTAAAACTCTTCAAAACCAGCTAAGAGAAAGGGATGAAGTTATCCAAACCTTCACAAAAGGTAAAGATAACTTGGAGGCACTGCTTAGGAACAAACATGACAACAACTTCTCATGGATTAGGATTCAACAAGCAAAAACCAAAGAAAGACAAATCTGGTAAGAAAAAGGGCAAAGCACCATTAATTAAATTTGTCAAAGGTCCTAATCTTGAGAACACAAAAATCAAGCAAACATCAGACAAAACATCAAACAAAACACAAAACAAATCAAAAACTCAAAAACAAAAGAAGACAACCAGGTCGACACATTCTCCTGACAGGTCGACACCAGTCCACAAGAAGAGGCTTCTGTGGTTGCTGTATCGACACCAGTCATGGAGAGGTCGACCTGCTCAACATCAACAGCTACAAACACTTAATAAAAAATTCAAATAACAATTTAAAAACAAGAAAAAGTCAAAGGAAATCATTTATAAAGAACCTTGGACCTCCAAGAAAGCACTTCAAGATGATTGGACCAATCCTTAGAGTCAATGGTATGACAACCTTGTTGGTATCATCCACAATTTTTTCTATCCAAACTTTTTGATGTACCAATAAAATCCATGGATTCCATCTCCTCATCTAAACTCCTATGCTCAAATGAAAAACTCCCCTCCCACTAAAAACAAAAATATTGGTGCTTTCATTCCTAAGGAAAAGAACAAACAAAAAAATACTGAAAACACCAATGAAACAAAAAAAAATCAAAAACAAGTCAAATTTGGGTGAGAAAAGATTTAACAATGTTCAAACATTCTGATGGTCCCAACTCTGTTTGGGTACCAAAATCTTCTCTCCACTGATCTATTTTGTAGGAAGGTCGTGCACCCAACATCAATGTGTGGTTTCTTGACAGTGGGTGTTCACGACACATGACGGGAGACAGAGCCAAATTCTCATTCCTAATTGAAAAGGAGGGAGGGTCAGTGACTTTTGGAGGTAAAAATAAAGGAAAGATCATAGGATCTGGTAAGGTGGTCAATCTTCCTCAAACTCAGTAGATAATGTTTTACTAGTTGATGGTCTTGATTATAAATTGCTCAGTATCAGCCAACTATGTGACAAAGGTCACAAAGTTGTGTTTGAATCTGATTTCTGTAAGATAATTGACTCATCAAGTAAAATCAATTTTTGGAAAAAGGGGGAAAACAATGTCTACATGATCAACCTAAATAAAACTTTTCTGAAAATCTTTGCTTGTTGCAAATAAAGATGAAATTGCATGGACTTGGCACAAAAGACTTGGCCATGCAAGTTTCAGAACAATGAATATGTGTTAAGATTGAATTGGTTAAGGGTCTTCCTGAATCCTTCTCTAAAGTTGAAAATCAAGTTTGTGGGATCTGTGCTAAGGAAAACAAACAGAAAATCTTTTAAAAACTTCAATGAGGTATCACATCTAAGCCACTAGAATTACTTCACATGGACCTTTTGGCCCTACAAGAATTCTAAGTCTACGTGGCAAAAGATATGGGTTTGTAATCATTGATGATTTTACTAGATTTACTTGGTTATTTTTTGTCCCACAAAAGTGATACTTGTCTTGAATTCAGGAACTTCTGTACCACTGTCTTACAACTATCCATATAAAATCAAAAATATTTTGATGATCATGGGGTGAATTTGAGAACACATCTTTTTCTGATTTATGTGCTGAATTTCAATATTCCACACGTTTCTTCACCAAGAACTCCAGAACAAGGTAGTTGTGGAAAGAAAGAATAGAACTCTTGTGGAAATGGCTAGATCCATGCTCTTAGAAGTAATTTGCCCAAATCCTTTGGGCTGAAGCTGTAAACACAGCCAATCACATTCTAAATAGAGCATTGATCAGACCAAAAATCAGCCAAAACCCCTATGAATTATTGAAAAACAAAAGCCAACTGTATCTTATTTTAAAACTTTTGGGTGCAAATGCTTTGTACAAATAATAACAAGAAAACCTTGACAAATTTGATGCTAAAAGTCAGGAAGCTATCTTCCTGGCTATTATGAGGTGTCAAGGCTTCAAAGTGTACATTCTTAAATCTAAAATTGTTGAAGAATCTCCACTGTTATCTTTGATGAAAATTCCTTTTCAACTGATAATTCTAAATCTTGAGGGAAAGACAAAGACACTGAAGAGGATGAATTGTTGTGGACTCTCACCAACTGTGAGGAGTTTTTAAACTATTGAGAGAACTGAACACCCATCTTCAAGTGGTTCAGGTAATATTGTCCCAGAAGTGGGTACTTCTCAACAGGTAATTTCTGAACAAGATTCTGAAAGATCACCCATTAGACAATGTGGTTGGCAATGTAAATGATAGAGTAGGAATAGATCTTCTTCTGCATGATATTGAAGAAGACCCACTAGCTCTAATTTCCCAAATTGAACCAAAGTCAATTGATGAAGCCTTGTCAAGTTCAGATTGGATTAATGCATGCATGATGAACTTCATCAATTTGAAAGAAAATCAAGTATGGGAATTAGTACCTAGACCTAGTGACCAAACAGTCATGGCACTAGATGGGTTTTCAGAAATAAGTTGAATGAAAATGGTCAAGTCATTAGAAATAAAACTAGGCTAGTTGCAAAGGGGTACAATCAAGAATGTGGAATTGATTTGAAGAATCATATGCCCCTGTAGCTAGACTAGAAGCAGTTAGAATTTTCCTTGCTTTTGCATCCTCCATGAAATTCAAAGTTTATCAAATGGATGTAAAAGTGCATTTTTAAATGGATATATTAAGGAAATGTTTTGTTGAACAACCTCCTGGATTTGAAAATGAAAAAATCCTAACCATGTTTTCAAGCTTAATAAGGCTCTCTATGGTCTTAAGCAAGCTCCAAGAGCTTGGTATGACCGTTTGAGTACCTTTTTACTTGAAAAAGGATATTCTAGAGGAAATGTTGATCAGACCTTGTTCACAAAAACAGTCAAAAATCAAATAATTGTGGTCAAATTTATGTTGATGACATAATATTTGGCTCCACCAATAAAGGGCTATGCACTGAATTTTCAAATCAATGAAGAATGAATTTGAAATGAGTTTAATGGGAGATTTAACATTTTTCTTGGGATTGCAGGTTAACCAAACATCTGAAGGGATCTTCATCAGTCAAGCCAAGTATGTCAAGGAACTTCTCAAAAGGTTTGACTTTCAGAACCTCAAGCATTCAAGCACACCTATTGCTATAAAGCTAAGCTAGAAGAAGACTCAAATGGTAAGTCAGTAGAACCCAAGACCTACAGAGGTATGATTGACTCTCTACTCTATCTTACAACTTCTAGACCAGATATTCAGTTTAGTGTGTGGGTGTGCTAGATTTCAGTCTAATCCTAAGGAAAGTCACATGTTAGCTGTTAAGAGAATTTCAAATATCTTGTTGGAACATGTGATTTAGGAATTTGGTATCCTGTAATTGCAAGCTAGATTTGATTGCCTATTGTGATGTGACTATGCTGGGTGTAAATTAGATAGAAAAAGCACAAGTGGCTTGTGTTTATTCCTAGGTGGGTGCCTTATTTCTTGGGCTTCCAAGAAGCAACATTCAGTTGCACTGTCAACTGCAGAGGCTGAATATGTTGCAGCAGGTAGATGTGGAACTCAGATTCTCTGGGTGTGAAACATCAACTTCTCGATTACAACCAGATTTAGGTTGTGTACCCATCCTATGTGATAACCAGTGCAATAAATCTGTCTAAGAACCCCATTCAGCATTCTAGAACAAGCATATTGAGATTAGGCATCATTTCTTGAGAGATGAGGTTGCAAAGAAGTCCTTTGAACTCCATTTCATTGAAACTGAAAAAACACTTGCAGACATTTTCACCAACCCTTCCTGAAAATAGATTTTCATCTTGAGGAGAGAACTTGGTCTTGTAAATGTCCACATTTTGATCTCTCTTAAGTTTGGGTTGAGTGTTATGCACTGTTTAAGGGGGAGTTTTTCATATCATAACCTTTGCTTCCTTCAGTCACATTGTCCATATCTCTCTCAATTCACTTCCATTCCTTTGGACAAAATTCTTCAACTCTTATTGTGTTGAAATTTCTTGGTATATCAAATGGTGACTTGGAGAAGGACAGGTATGCTTGTCTGGACACTTTCACTATGCGAGAGTATATGTCTCGCCAAGTAATAAGAAATGAATATGCAATTGCTGAGGGGGAGCTTTTATTGTAAAAGAAAATATCTTTCTTGATTTCACACAAACTTGCATCTCTTTATTTTGATAGAAAATGATTGAAATCATCATCTCAGGGGGAGCTAGAAAATTCAAGTCATGACTTTTGCAAAATTCATAACTTTTCTTGCATTTCATCAATTTCCTGCATGATGTCATCATTCAGATATCTAAGTCTCCAAATGATTCTTTGAGTGATCTATCATATTTTTTACTAATCAACTGTCAACTATATTTTTCAACCCACAGAAATTCAGAACTCTTCCAAGATTGAAACAACTTGTGTCTTGAAATTAAAACAACTCTTTGTTTGCAACTGATGTTGGATTAAATTGATTTCTATCTTACAAACTCTAAAAAATTGAAAATTCAAGAGCAATGACATTTGTGCTGAGAAACTGCACACCTTCACAATGAATGAAGTGCATGCATGTCATGAGGCACTAATGTTATCTCTGTTCAAAGGGGATAAAAATCAAAAATAAATTCAAAATACAGCAAAAATGTGCTATACTTTTTGATAATGACTGAGTAACTGGAAAATTGGCGTCTACAAAACGTATATTTTCATGTCAAAAGGTCATTATTTACCCTTTGAGACTTGACAATGCATAAATCCTAAGTATCCGGGACTATGGTGTGTTAAAAGCACTAGTACTTGAGTGAAAAAGATTTATATCATTTGATAGTCTGTTACAAAAACAAAATATGTGTTAATGGAGTTTTGTTTAGAAGAATCATTTTGTTTATCATCAAGTTGTTCTTAAGATTGTGTTTTTATTTCAAACAAGGCATTCAGTCTAGAGGATATCTTATTTCTTTAACGTTGAGAAATATGGTAGATTATAGTTGATTGTTAGATATTATATCCCTCAAATCATCATTTCAGGGACTCAAGTCTTTGAATGCCATATCCTATTGGAAATTGTTTAAAACTTGAATTGTGATGAATTTTTGCAAAATATAGCAAATGAATTTTAAGTCTCTTAAAAATCCTTGAAATGACTATTTTCTCTCATTGATTATCTTTTTAAAGAAGTCCAAAATTCTCAAAAATTCTCACAAAAAATTCAATTTTTCTTCAAAGGCCAGGTCGACACCATCCTATCCCGTGTCGACACACACTAGGTCAGGTCGACACTACAGTCTTCCAGTGTCGACACTGCCCCCTTGCCAGACTTTTTAAATCGTGGGTTCGGATAAGCCCTTGTTGTTCCTGCGGGGTATTGCACCACTGCAAACCCTTTTTTAGGCATCAGGTCGACCGACGGTCTTTTCTCTCATTTCGGCAAGAAATTCCACATCTTCTCTCTCAATCACATACCTTTCTCAATCATCTCTTTCTCCTTCATCAACTCCCGATTCCACTCCATTCTTGCAACCATGGTGAGAAAAATGGGTCCTCGCCGTGGAGCAAGATCTCAGGCCTCATCTAGGCCAGTTCCGGCAGAGGATGATGTTCCTCAATTCGAAGAGAACCAAAAGGGCAATGACCCTGCAGAGAACCAGGGTCCTCCTCTGCACCTCAGCCAGCAGCCAGAGAGGTAGACCCTCTTCTTCGGGCAGAGGTAGGGTTTCTGACCTGAGAATCGGGCTCCTCTTCTGGAGATTCTACAGAGTCATCTTCATCATCTTCGTCTGAGTCTTCCAAGTCTCAAGACACCATTAGTGAAGGCAAGCTAATCTGAAGCCCAGAAAAGTGGATTTGACAGATATTCAGCTAGCAAATACCTTTTCAGAAATTCAGAACCTACTTCTCTTTCAGTCTTGGTTACTCTTTATTCTGAATTTCAAATTATCTATCCAAGACTGTTAGGGAATTCTACAAGAACTTGAAATGCACAGATGAAGGGTTTCAGTCAAGGTTAAGGGGATGCTATTGACTTGCCCACAGACATAGCTGCCTCAATTTTCAAAGTACCAGATGAAGGGGCAGATTATCATAATTTCGAATTTGATCTTCATGAAGCTTATACCATCATGACAGGCTTCCTGCTGATAAATCTGATCCCAAACAAACCTTTGTCACCAAATCAACACAAACCATTTCCCCCTGTGTTGAGGGGTCATCCACCATATTGTGACACAACATTACCCCTCAAGGTGGTGGAAGGGACAGGCTAACAGATATAAGAGGTTCATTCTCTATTGCATGGTAAAAGACATCAAAATCAATCTCCATGTAAATTGTATCAAATCATATCTGAAACAACCAGGAAAGACCTCAAGAGATCTCTTCCATGCTGCACACTGACTTCAGTGTTCCAGCACTTTGGTGTGCCTTTAGATAATGAGAAATCCAGTCTATCCCTAAATCCAACATCTACACCTTTAAGAATATTCAGAAATTCATGGGATTTAGACTGGAGGGTACTCAGTTAGGAGAGGGCCAGTTGTAGTTGAGGCCCCTCAAGCTCAGAGGAACAGCCTCAAGCCTCAGATCAGGGACCAGCCCCAGGGTGAAGAGGAACAGCCTCAAGGTCAAGGGGACCAGCCCCAGGGTCAAGAGGAACAGCTCAAGCTCAAGGGGACCAGCCCCAAGGTCAAGAGGATCAGCCTCCTTGAATGAGGATCAGCCTCAAGTCTCAACTGAAGGTGACATTCCATTTCATGCCCACTCTCACCTCAGTTTCAACATTTTCTCCCAAACCCACATTTCAAGCATCCACATCCTCTGGACCTCTGTTCCACCAGAGTTGTTCTCCTTTTTAAATGACAAATTTGAAACCTTGAACACCTCTATTCAAACCATGTCACAAGCTTTTGAGTTGAGATTCAACGGTTGGAGAACACTGTCTGCCAAGTTCATAGAGCAAAAAGCTGCCTCAGACTATGCAGCTCAAAGATTTCAAGAATTAATTGGTACAATGGCAGATGCTTCAATTCAGCTGAAGGAGCACCAGCAAAAGTTGGAGACAGTTCTTCAGGGAATTTTGGCAAATTCCCAAGCTGATGTCTTCAACACCAAGCAGACATTACATGAGATCACCAGCACTAGACTGTCTTTTGCTCATTTTGTGGATGATTTGGAGAGCATGAGGAATTTCAATGCACACATTGACAACCAAATCACTGATTTGACAAAGGAATTCAAGATCATGCAAAGGCCTGGTTGGTCAGCTGGATCATCTTCCTCTTCACAACTATCAGCTGATCTAGCCAGAATTCAAGCTACTTTGATAGAAAATTCAGATAGAATGGAACATTACTTGCACACAAAACTCACAACCATTCAAGATCAAATCAAGTCCCAGCTGACTTTCATGGAGAAAAGACTGTCAGACATTGAGCAAACTTTTACTTCCTCCTCCTCCACCTTCTACATAATGTATTTTTTGATGATGTCAAAGGGGGAGAAGAAAGAAAGAGAACAAGAAATGATTGTAATACTTTTTGAAAGATGTAATGTTTCTCCTGAATGAAATGAAATGCTTTTTGCTTAGCTTGAATGAATTTCTCATTTGTGTCTTCAATTCAATGTGATTGAAAATTGTTATGTGAATGTGAATGTATGAATGCTTGTCAAGTGCTTGACCTTCTCTATGCACAAGCAACTAACTTACTTCAAGTACATTGTACTTGTGAAGTACAACCATCAATTGTGACTGAGTTTTATTTTAAGGTCTTTGACAAGCATGAACACAAAAGAAAAATAAGGACTTTGAATAACCAAAAAAATTGCTTAAAATCACATCTCATCAAAACCTCATGTCATATGGATTTAATGTTGCCATCATCAAAAAGGGGGAGATTGTGGGGTTGAGTGTAATTCATATCATTTCCCCTCTTATTTTGATGATGACAAATGTGATTGAATGCAAATTAATTGAAACATGATAAAACATTTCACCTGAAATACATATTCAAAAAGCATGCTTCAAAGCACATTATCATTTGTACTCATAATAAAATATTTTACTAATGATATAAGTGTTTAATTTTCAGGTACAAAGACTTTTTGCAAAGATGGTGCGACACACCCCACAATGGGGTCGACAAACACCTCAGACTCAAAGGCAAAAAGATGAAGAAATGCTAAGACTGTGTCGACACTAGTCAAAAAGCAGGTCGACACGAGTTGCAAATTCAGGAATTAGTTACCCAGGTCGACACAGGATGAGGGCAGGTCGACACTGGACCTCATC
Organism: Colocasia esculenta; assembly: GCA_014218235.1. Lineage (NCBI taxonomy): Eukaryota > Viridiplantae > Streptophyta > Magnoliopsida > Alismatales > Araceae > Colocasia > Colocasia esculenta. Next base: position 1,107 of record JACBKR010001516.1, on the reverse strand, counting down.
CCAGAAACAGCCTGTTTCAGAATTGGGACAGCAGGTCGACACACCACAGGGCAGGTCGACACTGGATCAATTCCCAGAACAGTCTGTTTGCAGAATGGGACAGCAGGTCGACGCAAGATGAGAGCAGGTCGACACTGGACCTCGTTCCCAGAACAGCCTGTTGTCAGATTTGGGACAGTGTGTCGACACCACCACCAGGGAGGTCGACACACTACGGAAATATTCAACTTAAGATGGATGATTGCCACGTGTCAGCCTAGGCGATGGTGTATCAACCTAGGATCGTGTGCCCTTGTACCTAAAGGGTATCTTTGGAATCTTTTGGGTATAAAAGGCCCCAATTGGCTATCCATCACATCAAGAGACCCAACGAACTCTTGGATCTCCAGAAAGTTCCCTTTGGCGGGAGAAGAGTTCATTCCCTCCTCTTCTCTCCTGGGTCTTCTGAAGACCAATTCTCATCAATTCGATGTGAGAGAATGGGGTGTGTTCGTTGAAGAAGCATTTGAAGCGCCTCAAGGAAGCAGATCAAGTAGAAGCATCCGTTGGAGAAGATTTCAAGGAAGATCCCCAAGTTCAAAAGTGCAGAGCATCGCTTGGGACTTCAAGAATCCAAGCCTCTTCCCAAATCGAGCTTCTACAAGGGAGTACACTGAAGAACAAAGTCTTTTCATACAATCCTCATTGTACTTTGTTCTTCTGAGACATTTTGAGATTGTGCAAGTGCTTCTGCACAATTCTCATGAATGTTCTCATGTTCGACATGATCTGCTGCTAGAAGATCTATGTCTTGTGTTGGTGTCTAGCAAAGTTGTTTGTGAGCCATTGTGCTCAGTTTGAGTCGTCGAACTCAAGTGTTTGTTGAGCAGTCTTGCTCAGGGATCTAGAGTAGTCTACTCTAGAGTTGTGTGAGTGAAGCTCAGGTGTTGGAGTTGTCTGGCTCCAGTGGGTGTGTTACCCAAGTTGTTTAGTGAATCCTCACTGGGTGTGAGGGGTGGATGTAGGAATCACATGGGTGATTTCCGAAACACCTAAAAATCTCTGTGCACTTATCTATTTGTGGTTTGATTCTATTATCCGTTAATGCTTGCATAGGACATTTAGATT
>JACBKR010001515.1:0-42980 GCA_014218235.1 Colocasia esculenta | reverse complement strand
TCATCTCAGGTTGATGAAAGACTGAGTGTTGCTCAGAGAAATGGGCGAGCGCAAAAGAACAGAAAGGGATCTAAAGTAAGAAGAATTTCAGCACTTCTTTCTTTCCGATTCTAAGGTGGACTCCAAGAGAATAATCTAAGAATTCTAATCCACCCAACAACTGATGGCTTGAGAGCTTGAAACACTGTGTGCAAATGAACTTGACTGCTTGTCTACTATGGTCTGTGCTTCTAGAGTTTCATGTATGTCTCTATGTATGTATGACACCCCACGCTTCTGTTTCACAGACTTCAACTTCTTATAGCCTTTAGAGTTTTCAAATTTTCGTTTGAAATTAGCCGTTGAGATGTAACATTTTGGACTTGAAAAGATGGCTTGAGAGTAACGTTCACATGTCTTCTATGTAACAATAATGGTAGCACTAACCTATCGAACAATAGGGATAAAAGATATGACTTTAAAAGACTTCTTTCTATTTCAGACAGAAAGTATATATCTAAAAGAATGCAAAAGCATAGGTGAGCATTTAAAGTGAACTGGACACCAGCTCGGCATACAGTGACTCTACAAACTACTTTCCTTAAAATCTGGAAAGCCATGTAAGTTTGAAGGACACTGTCAGATATCTTGTAAATCAAACATCTTTTAAAGAACATTCTAAAATACAATAACTCCATATATGTCCTCGTTAAAAGTAATAAACTGACGTGCAGAAAGCTTAGTACAAGATGAGCAATATAATAAATTGAATATTTGACTTCATGACTTGTTCACCAATCGATGTCTCACTTCGACTGATATGATACATATATATAGTAGTCGATGTGGACTTAGACAAAATTGATGAGCTTACAATATAATACAAAATATGCCTTTAACATATATATGAGTTTTGTTCTTTACGAGTTATGTTACATGCAACCAGATGAGTTATTACTTACAGTCCATACCTTAAATTGGAAAATCGATTTTGTCATAATCAAAACAATAAATAATGTTTGTTGCATAAACAAATGCACAACAGAGGCACAACACTCTCGAGATGTAGGTAGACGACATCACATAGGTGATCCTATGACATATTTCTTCAACAAGATGTGGACTAGTTTTACCACAGAGGTAGTCATAGAGATCGAGCAGATATAGATCCAGATCCAGATGATGTTGCTGCAGTGTTAGAGAGGTTCTTGAGGTTTTCACCACCACAATTTGCTGGCGTAGCAGATCTAGGTAGAACGGAGAGCTGGGTACAAGATATCGAGTGGACCTTGGAGGCGATGGATTGCAGACCTGAGGATAGAGTGACTTTGGCAGTGTACTAGCTGTGTGGATCAACGAGTGGTGGAGGGTGTAGAGGCATATGCACTTCGAGATAGATCAGTGGGAGCAGTTTGTGCCCCCCTTTCACGATGCGTACTTTCCAGCACATGAGCAACATAAGAGGTAGGACTAGGATTTCTCTCTCGTTCAGGGTGGCATGACTGTGACGGAGTACCACATGAGGTTCATCTCCTTATGGGGCATGTACCATCAATTGCAGCCTGTGAGCTAGTGCGAACATAGAGGTTTATAGCATGATTGAAGCCGGAGTTGAGGTGAGCAATGACGACGCACTTGTGCCAAACACTGTCAGATGCAGTTTCACGAGTTGGAGCACTTGAGAGGGACTTTCACCAGCAACTCACCAGGTCAGAGAGTTTTGGCAGGCAAAGCCCATACCTTCGCCCCAGCCAGTAGTCTTCATTCCCCAACTGCCTCTATTTTGGCTAATGCAGTCCCTACCTCGGATGTGTTACTAAGGCGTTCAGTGATTTGACACATTAGCTATTCCGAGGTGTTTTTAATCCCCCTCGCCGACTGAACATGGGAGAGCCCTATTTTAGCCGAGGGAGAGTTTATTGTGGCATTTTTTAGGGTGGCTTTGATGGTTTTCAATGTGAAGGCTTCGTTTCACGAGGAGGTGGTTGTCAAAACACGTGAAGGCCCCAACAGGTTGCTCATCATGTTTTGGTAGGGAGATTCTCTCCTTTCTCCATGATTCTTGCTTTAATTTTGATGGATGGTGGTTTAGAGGCATGTTTGGATGTTTTAGATAGTGTTTTTACATGTGCAGTTTGGGGGTGTTGTCATGCCCCGCTAATTTAGCAGCGGAATAAATCAGGGAGGCATGAACAACGTGTATGGTAACGTAAATTGCGCATACATTCGCAAACATCAGAGAAACTAATGAATAATAATTGCAATAAAACTCATCATTTTATTGATAATCATCTAAACTATTACAACCACTAATTCAGAGCCAAGCATAGGGCTCAATGACTTCATTACATTTGGAAAGGATAACTAAACAAATAAGTAAACTAACTCTAGGGTACTGGGGACAAATCCATCGCTCTGACTCTAGGACGCTCATCACTCCAGTCCAATCCCGTTGATGTGTGTAAGGTCATCATCTGACTTACCTGAAATCACAATAATAACATAACGAAGGGTGAGTGATAACGCTCAGTAGGACTTAATATCATGTAAACAAGCATACTTTAAGTGATTAATGTCTTGTAACGCAGGTTAACTAGAGAGAACGATCATGTATAGTCAAGAAAGTAATAGTACAAGATAACAAGTGAACGATAATACATTTCTCAGAGATATTGCAAAATTAGGATGACAATATAACGAGATAGCGTGTAACAAGATAGGGTATAACAAGATAGCGTGTATCAAATTGACATGTAATGGGATAGCTTGTATCAAGGTGGCGTGTAACGAGATAGCTTGTATATCAAGATAGCGTGTAACGAGATTGCATGTAAAGAGATAGCGTGTAAAGAGATAACATGTAACGAGATAACGTGTATGGTTGCACCACAGTGCACTAGTCGAGTACGACAATAGTCACTTTGGGACAGTAGCCATTTAATGATAGTAAAGTATGTCTGAACTCCTCAGACTACTGTTATAACAGTTAGATGTCTAGCCAAATAGTATAGTCAAAACCGGTGCAATGCAGAACACCGTCAATAGTCCATACAGGTATTTTCGGGTGGCTCTCTGCCCCCAGGACTAGATTGGAGCCCCTCGGACACTCTCCGTGCCCTGCACAGTATGCATTCGAGTCAGTAGGGTCACCAGACCCATATTATGGTGTTAGACAGTCATGTATCGTACAAGTAATGGGAGCCACAACAGCTCAAGAGTCTCAAGAGAGTACTAGATGAATAGACGAGATATAGAGTGAACACGAATAGATAAGAGTACAAGATAGTAGATGAGATAGGGGTATAAACGTAAAACAACGATAAACACGATAGTAACGGTTGCACAGCACCAGGTCGGGTACCGGCAGTCTAGTAGAAGTCACATCTGCCCCACTAGCCGTGCTACAAACACAGGCTAGATGGTCCGACGTGATCACAAGATAAGAGAGAATCCACTAAGGCCATTTTGGATCATATTGATCCCTAAAAGTGTAGAGGGGTTTAAAGGTACAACCAGCTCATGGGCTAAGGATGTGCGCCAAAGCCAAGAAGACTTACGGAGGCCTTGACAAGGAGTCCCTGGTCCAGTCGAGAGTATTCCCGATGGAGAGGTGGTCCAAGTCAAGAGAAAGTGTGTAGAAAACGGGTCCGTCGTGCCTCGAGTGCTCGAAGGCAGAGGGATGCGATAACGGTGTACAAATCACGCGAATAAAATGAAGACATGTGTCATTTAAATAATAAAGAAATTAGGTAATTAGTTTCACTTAATTACCAGATACATTATTGAGTAATTTACTAAGGTTTAATGGCAACATGATGGTTAAGTGTGCGCAAGTGTATGAAATCAAAAGAGCATGATGGATTGCGCACAAAGCTTTTAAATTAATTAGATTCATGCAATTATTGCACATTAATATTTATTCAGATCAAATTATGAATAACAATATTTAATTAAGGCTAAACAATGGCTAATTAGCAAGTAGAGCAAGGGATATAAGTAATTTCGGGTTCTAGCTATTTTTCTATTAACGCGACGGAGGTACCCGTCGCGACTCCAGGTCGCGACAAGGCGGCTGGGCGCGACAAGCGAACCGGCCCCAGGCCCGGTTCAGGGGTGGAAACGCGACGGCATAGGTCGCCGCGTTCTTAACGCGACGTGCCTTCGGGACGCGACCCGACTGATATCGCGGCAGGTCGCGCCGTCGCGATATCAGGAGAGTCTGGCCCTTTTTCCTTTTTCCAGGGTTGATCAGATTTGACACAGGGCTCTTCTAAATTCAATATAAAATCGTATAATGACACAAAAATCATGAATCTAGTTTCAAATGAAAGTAGACACATAGATCTATCAGCATGATTAATTTGAAATTAGACAAGATTTAGGCATACTTTGAACAGGTTACATTCCGATGACCTAAACAGGCGCAGTTAGGGTTCAATGAATTAATTAGAGATGAATACATGATGAAAAATTTCGAAACAAGGGCGTTGAAAGATAACAAGATTTAGTATTTATGAAATTTTCTCATGGTGTGGGATCAAGTATGCACGGAGTTCACAAGCAAACATGAAGGGTCAGGTGCATGGTTCTAACAGAGATTCACAAGAATTAATTCTCCCTAATGGGAGATCAAAATAGAGCAAGACCATGGCCGTTGAAAGCTAATAAGATGCAGTATATATGAGAATTTTATGGCATGGATGAGAGAAAGTACATGTGGGGAATTAGAGAAAATATGAGATTTTGGTTCATGGTAACAGTAGGGCTTCACGAATTAAATTTGCCCAAATGGATGTGCAAAATGTAACCAGATTAGAGGGCTTTTGAAGAGGATCATGAAATCTACCTAGGGTAATTTTTTCACGATTTTAGCTTGAGAGATTGCCTACCTTTTTTGTGGAGTAAGAAAACCCTAGTTTAGAGATGAAATGTGAAGGAGAAGATCCAAGTTCCAGCTCCTCCTCCGAGCTCCCACTATCCTAGCCTCCCTCCTTCGTCCCCAAGGTCTCTACTGCGGTTTTGGGTTGGATGGGAACGAAAATGGAGTGTTTTGATGCTTAATAGAGTCCTTAATCACCTAAAACTCTTCTCCTCTCCTCCAACTCCGAAATTAGCAATTATTCACCTATTTTCTAGCCATTATCTACTTAATAGGATGGGGAAGATGTCCAATTTCGTGGGTAACGGGTTAGGATAGGCTTAGGACTCTTTTTAAGATAATTAGGAGTTAAAATAGTCATTATCTTACCCCCTTTTATTTATTAATATTTTTAGGTACGAATTTAACCCAATTACTTCTCATCTCATGACGGGCTCTTCATATTGGGCCCAACAATCCATGTTAGGACCATTAATAAAACCATTACTAATTTAACTTAATGGGTATTGGTTTAATTCTAATTATTCACCCTTTGTTCTTATTAAATATATTTATCACACTTATTCAAGTAACTTCATATTTTTAATTTGATTAAATATTATTCATGTCAATATTTCTAATCTTCACCTTTGGGCTCTTACTCTTGGCCCAATAACTCATGTGAGCTTAATTGTACAACCCATGTACTTACTTTACTTAATGGATTTTTAATTATCCTTTTATTAGAGAATTATTAATGGGCCAAGATGTCCATTGGTCCAAATATCATAATGGGCTATCATCCCATATTATTTAAAGACTACCCGCATGTTTATTTTTATTTATAATCCACTTTGGGTCAGAAAATAATGGGTTCTTCGACTTATTCCTTAATTATGCTAATAAGTCGCATAAATTCTTAAACTAAGTCCAAACGATTTTTCTATACCAAATTTCATGATGGATCATTAGAGAACATTATTTAAAGTATAACTACTATTTTTACGAAATTTTTATAGGGGTTTATACGAATGCAATAATGTTGCGTACCGTTTTAATTAATTAAATTTATTAATAGATAAAATTTCTATTTATCTATAATTTTTAATTAATAGATTTTCCGGGGTACTACAGGTGCTCTGAGTGAGACCCTTGGGTTAGATGATCTGTTTGAGATAACGTCTTGCCGATGGGACACCGTGATGTGGCGTCGGATTTGGCGGATGCGTTAACACTTGCTATCGCGGTCCACCTGTTTGACGCGTTAGTATCACATATGGTTGTTGTGTCGCGTTCTGTTAGGATATCGTGGTGTGTCAGACGGACATGTTCGTATTGCGGTCTGGCTCTTTGATGAGTTATGGTTTGGATAAGGTTTTTGCTCAGCTGAGGGACTGTACTCAATATAGAACCTAGTTGGAAGTTTATGTCTAGCAGAACTATATTTGGGTTTGTACCAAGAGATTGGCTTCTTGACATGTAAGAGAAGTGGGCTGCCTTCTTGCCCGGGAAAGAGAAGAAGACCAGTTGGGGTGTTGGGTGTTGTATTGTCCTTGAGGGGACCGTACCCTTAGTTAGTAAAATCCCAAGAGATTGTTTGAGGACTGGACGTAGGACTTCCATGTGAGAAGGGCCGAACTAGGATAAATTCTTTGTGTTCTTTGTGTGATTGTTCATTTGCTTCCGCACTGCTACTTTCTATCACACTTAACTAACCAAACTTTCAAGTGATAATTTTCTATATTAAGTTTATGTTTCAGATTTCAGAAAATCTATTCATCCCCCCTCTAGGTTAGCTTGCTGCCGTACCAAGAGGGCCAACAAAGCAGACAACCCCCGCTTCGGGAACTCAACCGAGTAGTCCCTTCGGCTATCATTGGAGAAGGACGTGTCTGGACCCTTCAGGTCCCTCGCCTATAAAAGGAATATGTAACCTTCATGCAAAGGTACGGAACATCTTTCCTACACACTTGCCCACGCGCGAGCCTACACACAAAGAACTTTCCCTTTCTGCTTCTCTCGCAGTCTGACCTGACTTAGGCATTGGACGCCGGTTCTCCCAGTTCTTCAACGCCCCCCCCCCCTCCATGACGCTTTCTAGGTTTTGCAGACCTTCGTCCGCACCAGCGACAGTTCTTTCTCTCTCTCTCTCTCTCTCTCTCTCTCTCATTCTCAGCGAAGGCCTGTTCGGCCCACTACCGAATAGGGAAATAACCACCACAGTGTTATATAGGCTAAGATTGAGAGTGGATCTATCTTTATATAGTATCATCTTTATCCCTTTGCTATCTAGCTAGATTTTAGATGTGACTTTATATTTCTATCACTATAATCTTCTCCGAGGTGACTTTATATGATGGTGCAAAAGTATATATTGATGACAGTGACAGAGTTAACAAGAGAGACACCAGCAATGGAGTTGAGGTTTAAGAGCTGGGCAAGCACTACAAGCAAACATATGAACATGCACTAGGTATCATTCTTGCACCCATTAACCAAAGTTATCTTTAGTGGCTACAAATTAATGGATATTAATTTAAAGTTCTTTAATTTATAGGGAGTATAAAGTTTACTTAGGGTTAAGGAGCTTTTCTTAATAGAAACAAATGGAGGGGGTTATTTTAGAAAGTTGGATATTTGAGAGACTTAATAAGAATTACTAAGATTATAAAGAATTATTTGAAATTAGCTAAGATTTCAGGTCTAATATGTAAAGACCCGAGAAAAAGCCACAAATGCCCTTTGATATGTATCTAATATCATCATATATTTGACATATATCTGATATCGTCTCAGGTTGATGAAAGACTAAGTGTTGCTCTGAGAAATGAGCGAGCACAGATGAACAAAAAGGGATCTAAAGTAAAAAGAATTTCAGCACTTCTCTCTTTTTGATTCTAAGGCGGACTCTAAGAGAATAATCTAAGAATTCTAATCCACCCAACTACTGATGGCTTGAGAGCTTGAAACACTTTGTGCAAATGAACTTGATTGCTTGTCTGCTATGGTCTGTGCTTCTAGAGTTTCATGTATGTCTCTATGTATGTATGACACCCCACGCTTCTGTTTCACAGACTTCGACTTCGTATAGCCTTTAGAGTCTTCAAATTTTTGTTTGAAATTAGCCTTTGAGATGTAACATTTTGGACTTGAAAAGATGGCTTGAGAGTAATGTTCACATGTCTTCTATGTAACAATATCTTTAATAGCTATTTGGATAGCTTGTATGCTACTGTAGACAGTTGCATTTATAACCTGCAATGCCATACCCATGCAAAAGTTTTTTCTTGTCTACGGTTAGAATGGTAGCAGTAACCTATCGAACAATAGGGATAAAAGATATGACTTTAAGAGACTTATTTTTATTTCAGACAGAAAGTATATATCTAAAGAATGCAAAAGCATAGGTGAGCATTTAAAGTGAACTAGACACCAACTTGGCGCACAGTGACTCTAAAAACTACTTTCCTTAAAAATTGGAAAGCCATGTAAGTTTGAAGGACATTGTCAGATATCTTGTAAATCAAACATCTTTCAAAGAACATTCTAAAATACAATAACTCCAGATATGTCCTCATTAAAAGTAATAAACTAACGTGCAGAAAGCTTAGTACAAGATGAGCAATAATAATAAATTGAATATTTGACTTCATGACTTGTTCACCAATCAATGTCTCACTTCGACTGATATGATACATATATATTAGTCAGATGACAACGCACCTGTGCCAGACACTGTCAGATGCAGTTTCAAGAGTTGGAGCACTTGAGAGGGACTTTCACCAGCAACTCACCAGATCAGAGAGTTTTGGCAGGCAAAGCCCATACCTTCCCCCTAGTCGTAGTCTTTGTTCCCCAACTTCCTCTATTTTGGTTAATGCGGTCCCTACCTCAAATGTGTTACTAAGGCGTTTAGTGATTTGACACATTAGCTATTATGAGGTGTTTTTAATCCCCCTCGCCGACTGAACATGGGAGAGCCCTATTTTAGCAAAGGGAGAATTTGTTGTGGCGTTTTGTGGGTGACTTTGATGGTTTTCAATGTGAAGGCTTCGTTTCATGAGGAGGTGGTTGTCAGAACACGTGAAGGCCCCAACAGGTTGTTCGTCATGTTTTGGTAGGGAGATTCTCTCCTTTCTCCATGACTCTTGCTTTAATTTCGATGGATGGTGGTTTAGAGGCATGTTTGGATGTTTTAGATAGTGCTTTTACATGTGCAGTAGGTTGGATTGGGCATACGTGGCCAATTTGTGGATGCTCTGAGTGAGACCCTCGAGTTAGATCATCTGTTTGAGATCACGTCCGGCCGATGGGGCACCCTAATGTGGCATCGGATTTGGCGGATGCGTTAACAGATGCTATCGCGGTCCACCTATTTGACGTGTTAGTATCACATCTGGTTGTTGTGTCGCGTTCTGTTAGGATGTCGTGGTGTGTCAGACGGACATGTTCTTATCGCGATCTAGCTCTTGGATGAGTTATGGTTTGGCTAAGGTTTTTGCTCCTTGTAGTGCTTTAGGGTTGACCTTTGAGTTAACCAGGCTTTAGCTCGAATAGTCTGTCAACTTTGTGATGGTTTAATAAAGAAATCCGTGATTCAATAAGTATCTTTATATGAGAGGTTTCTCCTATGGAACTTGGGTCTGACCTTCTGGTCACTTAACCTAGTTTGAGGATCCAGTGATCTAATTATGCTTTGTTAATAACATTTACGAGAAGTAAATGGTTCAGAAGAAGGTCATTATGAGATTATTGAATATGAAAGGTTGTGAATATGAATTGATATTGCGAATGTGGTTTACCAGATTCAGTGGTTTGACACTTAATCCGGAATGTCTCTCTAATTGGGTACACAGGTTCTCTGTGAGCTAGGCACATGTGTGCTCGAGATTTGTCCCAATATTGTATGTGCGGCAGAGGTTTGTGTCGTCTTCTTGGACATCTTTATTCGTTTGTTGAGTTGCCCTTTTGGCTGACGGAAAGATGCCAGTGGAGGCAGCGCCTTGTGGTAGCACGCTCATGGTTGGGAGACAGACACCAGTAGACATACTGGGCTCCAACTAGTCCCGTGTTTACATAGCGTCACTCTAAGGGCTCCGGAACTCTTTGATGTGGGTCAGGTGTAGGTCTGTAGTTTGGTTGTCTGCAGGTGGTGTTAGTTGGTCTCCTTAGTTTGTTTGTACTCGTATATGTGGATCCACAATTAGACCTTTCGTCCGTGGCTGCACGACTGCAAGATTTTTTTTTGTGTTGGCTTGTCCAGGTCAGATACTGGTGTCATGAACCAGTAGTTGTGGCCCGAGTGTTAGTGTCATTCCTTCTGACTCTATTGAAGTGGAACTTGATAAAGTATCCTTTGTTTGTACTTTCTGTTACAGCTTTCCACACTTTATTTCCAGTGAATTATTTATAGTATTTGTCTTGTTTAATTGGCTCTTAAGATGACAGTTTATTTCTAGTTAATTGCATAGCTACTCTTACTTCTGTTAATTATAAATTTTGTTAATGGTTTAGCTGCTTAGTTGTATTTAGTAAAGATTTTACTTGAATAAGTAGAAATCATGCTTAGATTCCAATTTCTTGTGTGTTTACTCTAAGTTGGTTTATGTAAGTCCATTAGTAAAATAATTACTTTCGTTACTCTTATGTTATACATGGATTACATATACGTCGTTTTGATGAGTTTTCCTACTGAGTTTGTGACTTTGTGAGGCTCACATTCCTACACCCCCTTTTCAAGTATTTTAGCGAGTATGATTTTTCGGAGGCGAACTTGTACCATCAGAAGTAGTATGAGTTTTGCTCTGTTGTACAGCTCAGAGTATGTCTCAAGCTGTTGTACTTTTTTTTGGACTTGTATTAATATACTTAGACAATACAATTTTATATAATTGTGTATGAGATCATATACTCATCATGTAGCTTTATACCAGCCTAGTTGTCTTTTATATTCTCCTAGACATGTGCGTATGATATTTCTTGCGAGACTTTGATCTATTCGTGAGATCTCTATTTTCATATCCCAAACACTTCGAGCCAAGATCTTACATTTTTTTGAGAAGATACTATACACTTGTGTTCTAATCACGGATGTGCACAGAGTTCTATATAACCTGGCTTCTGAAATCCCTGTCATAACAGGTTGAGGGCAGAACGAGTACATATATAGTTCAAACCATGGTTGGCCGTACCGCGACAAACTGTCGCGGTAAACCCAACCGCACCGTGCTTGGGCTTTTGCGAGCCCAGGCACGGTTGGGTCACCCAATGGGGTGACCGAGTGTGCCGCAGCGGTACGCAGCGGCACGTCGCGGTTCGGCCCGGTTCGGTCCGGTCTGTTAATTTTATATTTTTTCATATCTTTCTCATGTGGGATGTATTAAGTGATCTAAATAGTATTTAATTGAGATAAAATTTAAACATAAACTAATTAACAGATGATACAAATATAATAATTTTAGTTTAATTTTTTAATTAATTTTTTGTCAAGTAAAAATTATCCTAAAAATTATTAGATCAACTTAATCTCAACATCTAAGGGATCTAATGATGTCTAATTGAGATAAAATTTCAAACATACGTTAATTAATAGATGATACAAATTATAGTAATTTTATTTTAATTTTTTAAATTAATTTTTATCAAGTAAAAATTATCTGAAAATCATTAGATCTACTTAATCTCAACATTTATGCATCAATAACTCATGATATTTATATTTTTAGAATCAATACACTTTTCTAATAATTATGATGACTTCAGATTTGACTTTATTTTTGAAACTAAACATCGTTCCGTTGAAGTGCACGGAAGGTTCGCGCATAGACGTGCTTCAAAATACGTTGGGTTTTTCCAGTTCAAGATTAAATAGTCAGATTATAAGGACCAAACGTTAATTGCTGAAAGAATATGGTGTACATGTAGCTGATCAGCTGAGGGGCTTCAAGCGCAAATTAAGAACAATGGTTATCTAACAATACAGAAAATTGGAAAGATGAATCCCTTCGGCTTCCTAACGTTGTTGAAATTTGTATACACTAGCAGTACATAACAAGTGGCTGATATTAAGTGGATTTGTCATTCATATTTGTTAGAATAGCGGAAACATCAAGTTGAAACAAATTAAACTATGTATAAATATGTATATATATATATATATCATGAAAATGGATCTACTCATTACTCTAAAATTTTAAGTTCATTCAATAATCTTAATATAACATTAAAACCTATAGTTTATTTTTAAAATACATACCTTGTGTTAAGATGTAATTGAACGAGAGGTATATATAAGTATAGCAATTACACGCATCAGTCCACATAAACTGGCCCGATAACCTCTGGCCCACCTCTTCTCAGGCCTGGGATTGAGAGGTCAGCCCCCACGGAAGCCCAAGATCAGAAGAGACATCTGAAGCTCATAGCAAAAGTTTGTGTCTCTTCAAGGTCTTGCACTCAAGGGGAGGGGACAAGATCGACTCTAACCAACTTTGAAGACATTTAAGTGCCTGTTTGGTATAGGATTAAATAAGAGATAAGAGTTAAATTAACTCTATACCAAATTTGGTGTCTAAAAAAAGTGAAAATAAACATGATTTAAGTATTTTGAGGATATCTTAAAAAAAGTGAGAATAAATTGGAGATAGTTTATCTCACCTTTTCGATGGGATAACTTATCCCTATTTCTTCACCCATTCCCCCCCCTCCCCCCCCCCCCCCAAAAAAATAAATATCTATCCCGGTACTAACACCGTTTTCTATCAAACAAAGAATGAAGTTATCTTAAAAAATATAACTCTAAAAATACCAAACAAGAGGTGAATTAAAAATGAAAATAATGTATCTCTAAATTAATTTACCTCCATCCCCTTTTTTTAATCTCATACTACCAACAGGCTATTAGGTTAACATTTTTGCTGACTTCATAAAACGATTGGAGAAAATCCCAAGAATGCAAATCCTGACACCCACCTTCTTGTCTACATGTTTGATTAAAGTAAACTTGGCAATGTACGTAACTTTGAAATAGTTAAGCACAAGATCAAATAGTGCAGAGTTAAGATCTTTTGGTTGGAATGTGCATACTTGCAGCTCAAATTAGCGGTTGCTCACAATTCAGTTCAACCAAAAAAATCAAACAAAATCCAGTGATGTGATTCGATTTAGTTTCCGTTTGAACCATAATATATATGGTTTGGTTTGTTTTTATCTGAATAAATTAAATAAACTAAATGTATGTGATAAATGTTAAAAAATAGTTATATCTACGTGTAAAATAAATATAAACAATTGCTTACAATTTTATTTTTATGTATATAATATCAATACATTTTTGTATATATTATAATTAAGTAAGTCTGAACTGAACCGAACATATTTTGATTTGATTTGGTTCAATTTGAGTTTCCACTTCGGTTTAGTTCAGGTTGGGGAAAAATCTCCCAAACTTAGCCGTGAACTCCCACAACTTAAATTGACCAACTAGGTATTGGACATGAGGCTCAATGGATCTCTCTTTTATAACAAAGCACAAGTCTTTCCCCTATCATCATTAATATTTACGGTTTGAAATTAGAACGAAGAAAATCCTTTCTTAATTTGTTTTTAATACATTTATATGAATTTTCAAAAATATCTTGACAAAATTGGCACAAGATCTCCCCATGTACATGTTAGAGAATGAAGTTAATTAGTACTATATATCATAGCTTAATGGATATTCTTAATATTGTGTCTGTGCTTGTGATTCTTTTGCCCGATTTTAGGTCTTCGTTCTTTGTGTGATTGATTGTTAATAAGTTTATTATTGCCCAAGTAGTTCATGTGAGTGAAAAAGGCTAAACTCTTTAGGATTGTGCACGGCCCTGGTTTAACTCAATTTTTTGGTAATCCAGGCCGAGCTGAAACCCCTCTCAAATGGTCCAGAACAAACCAAAATTTTATATTAATTTAAATGTGAATAATAATTTATTAATAATTATTGTGATATCCAAATTTTTCGTATACATTTTTGCGTGAATTCTTTTTTCTTTCTATCGGCAACACAATGCACATTGGCTCAGGATGTGGCTATGGTGTTAGATGTTTAAAGTTCATATATTCACTAACTATATCATTATTAGTTAACTTTCAATTTTAGAGAAAGAGTATATATGTAATTACGAAGAAAGTATAAATACAATAATTGTGTATATCTATAAAAGAAGAGTATGAGCACATTAACTATTAAAAATTAGGGTTTGAAATATAATTGATCAATTTCATAAGGTCTTGATTTAAATTTCTTATATTCTCAAACTTATCATCAAAATTTCAATTGGAGATCATTTTTGGTAGATTACTCTCAAGTGGGGTCAAATTGGTATATATGTAGTAGATTGGGTATGTTAGCAAATAATTTATAGAATGTGGCTTGGTAATGTGGCTTATTGGATAAGGATGAGCGAGCACCATCCTACTTGTTGGTAGGGGTGTCAATTGGACCGGGCCGGCCCGGAGGCCCGCAAGCCTGGCCCGGTTTTAACCGGGCTTGGGCCGGGAAAAGAAGCCCGTTAAAGTTTTTTGGCCGGCCCGGCCCGAAAAAAAATAGGGCCGGGCTTGGGCTTTGTGAGGCCCGGCCCGGTCGGACCGCCGACCCGAAAAACATAAATATAATTTATATTAAGTATGAATTTTATATTTAGAAAGAGAATTATATGTATTTTTTCTACAATAAATCTACTCAAAAACATAATCTTTTACAAGTTAAATGTTAATATAGATATAAGTAAAATATATTATTTTTTATAGATATATTATAGTAGATATATTAAAATTATATATTATATAATAAAAATAATATTTTTTTTCGGGCTTTCGGGCCGGGGCGGGCTTTTCCGAGCTTTTCCTGGGCCGGGCCGGGCCACCCATACCGGCCTACCCCGGGCCTGGGCCGGCCCGGGCCGACTTTTAAAAAACGAGCCTGGGCCGGCCTAGCAAGGCAGGCCCGCCCATTGACACCCCTACTTGTTGGAACCTTCTAGAATAAGGTGAGTTGTCATTTTAGGATAAGTGAGAGGGATGGCGACAAGTGTCACCATCCTCGCCTTTGGAACAATCTAGAAGGGGGTTAGGTGGCACTAAAGGAAGTTGCAGAAACGGGGGAGGTGGCCTTTTAGATGGAGATGAAGGAGATGGTGACAAGTGTCACCATCCTAATTGTGAGAAGGTTCTAGAAAGCGATGAGGTGTCACTATCTTAGACACCAAATGGCCTATAAATAGGAAGCACCTCACCTCCCGTCACACTATTTCAGAGCAAACGAAGGAGAGAAGAGGGGGCGGTTAGGAGAAGGACACAGGAGAGAGAGAGAGAGTGTGTGTGTTCATGAGATCTAGTATCTCTGTCCTTGCGGCCTGATCATGTTGCTAGATGTGAGGGACGACATCATACAATTAAATCATGCATGGAAGGAAGTTCGTGAGGTGGGATTGACCGTAGAAGGGGAGACCTTCTTAGTTTTGACACGAGTTTTATCGGCTCTAACTGTTGGCCCTTTTGGTACGGCAGCAAGCTAACCTAGAGGGGGGGGGGGGGGTGAATAGTTTTTTCTGAAATCTGAAATAGAAACTTAAACACAGAAATCAACACTTGAAGGTTTGGTTAGTTAGTGTGATAAAGAGAGTAGTGCGGAAGCAAATAAACAATCACACAAAAGACACAAGGAGTTTATCCTGGTTCGGCCCTTCCCACATGGAAGTCCTACGTCCAATCTCCAGCAACTTCTTGGGATTTCACTAACCAAGGGTACAGTCCCCCTTAAGGACACTACAACACCCAGCACCCCAACTGGTCTTCTTCTCTTTCCCGGCAAGAAGGCAGCCAACTTCTCTTACAAGTAAAGAAGCCAACCTCCTGGTACAAACCCCAGTGCGGTTCTGCTAGACACAAACCCCTAGCTAGGTTCTACACTGTATACAGTCCTACAGCTGGACAGAAGTCTTTCTTAGAAAAGAAAGAACAAAGCTGAGAGTTGGAACAAATAAAAACCAACTAAAAGAACTCTCAGCAAAAGACTCTCTCCCCCAGATTACAAGATGCACACAGAGAGAGAGAGAAGAGAGGAGAAGGAGCTTGAAGGTGATGAAGACTTCTGCTTGAAAGCTTCTACAGATTTTGGCTCGAGCTCTTCTCTCTTGCTTTGAGTGTATGTGGAGTTGAGGTGCTTCTCACAGTTGTACACTCCTTAAAGATGTTCAAGAAAAGGCTCTACTATTCTTCAGCTAAGCTTCTTCTTTTATATGAGCAGCTTAGAATAGATCCGTTGAAGAGATCCGTTGGAGCTCTTTTAGCCGTTGCTGATCTTCTCTTCATTTGTCTTAATCAGACTCTGCTGGTCTTTAAGGTCTGTAAATATAGAGAGAGTGTTATCATAAAAAGGTGTTTTATGATAAACTGTGCATGCTATTGTGTTTTTGTTGTTATGCTGAAAATAGTAGTTCATATCTTTTTCTGACAAGATTATGCATGTAGCCTTTTGTCAGAAGATATTTGACTTTTCATTTAAGCGCCAAAAATACTTTCAAAATATTCAATAGAAATTTATGTGAACATGACTTATACAATCGTTGTTCATTTACAGTAAATCGCTACAAGTTTATGAACAAATCGATGTGACCACTTAACAAGTCGATATGAAAGGCAAATCGTTATGATCACTGAAGAAGTCAATGTGATCACTTATGAAATCGATATGAAGGCAAATTGTTATGATCACTGAAGAAGTCGATGTGATCACTTATGAAATCGATATGAAAGGCAAATCGTTATGATCACTGAAGAAGTCGATGCGAGAAGGCAAGTCGTTGTGAGAGCAAATCGTTGCACTCACTTATCAAATCGTTATGAGAACGAAATCGATATGAGGGCAAATCGATGTGGCT
The DNA here is from genome assembly GCA_014218235.1 of Colocasia esculenta. Lineage (NCBI taxonomy): Eukaryota > Viridiplantae > Streptophyta > Magnoliopsida > Alismatales > Araceae > Colocasia > Colocasia esculenta. The sequence goes on along the minus strand of JACBKR010001515.1, from coordinate 26,222 downwards.
ATAAAAGGAATTGTTCTGAGATCGATTTCTTAACAAATCGTTATGGCCACTTAGCGAATCGTTCTGAGATCGATTTCTTAACAGATCGTTACACGATAAAATCGATGTTTCACTTAACGAATCGTTACACGATCAAATCGTTGTGTAACTTATGAAGTCGTTGTTAGTGAAATCGATGTGGCACTTTGAATAGAAATCGATGTATATTAAATGAACATCGATTTAGCATTTTAGTGCGCCAAATATTGCAACAATGAAAGATTTAGCTTTTGCTATGAGATTGATAGGACACAGATGAAACATGATATTAAATGAGATTTATCATCTGTTAAAGGGATTGATGCAACACAGATGAAGCAAAAATATTTATGAATACTTATATTTTGTTATCTCCACAATATATATTTTGTTAACATCTAAATGCATCATATATTTTGTTATCACCAAAATACCAAGATCACATATAACCATAGAGAGGTTCAACAATCTCTCCCTTTTTGGTGATGACAAAATTTATGCGAATTTTCTGAATGATAAAAGAAAGATTTAAGCAGAAAATTATAGAGCATACTTACTCTCCCCCTTTTTGTCAATAATCCAAAAAGGTCTTATCGTGTATCTCCTTCCTTTCGAGAGAGTTTCTTACCATAGAGGGGTTCAATTTTTCTCCCCCTTACTCTGCGCTCCGCCTTAATCAAAGCTCCCCCTTTTGAGAGACTCTGTTATTGCCTTGAGCATCCTTGTTCCTGATGCTTCAAGGCTTCCCTGCAAACACTTATTCAAAAATAGGTACCCAAATCTTTTTGGGTCCTTGATGGTTAGATGTATGAAAAAATCGTTTTGGAATCCAAACTAAGTGCCTTGTTGTGCAGGTGTCTACAGTGTGCCCTAGTTTATTGCAATGAGAACACAATGAATATAATCTATTTTGCAGTTCTTATTGTTTTCATGATGTCTTTTTAGAACACAATTTTTGGAGACCTTTTTCGTTTGATGATGCTTGTTCATTTCAGGGGCCTTTTTCTGAAGCATAGTGGTTTCTTTTACAAACTTGGGAAAGGGATATTTTTCTCGACTTATGGCTTGTTTTCCCTTTTCTAGAGGTGTATACCAATCCCTTGTTTGTCTTTTCTAGATTTCAATCCTTTTAAGCATAAGGCTAGAGATGTTTTTCCTTTAGTCAGTTTTCCAACTGATTCTCTTAAATGAAGATTTTCTTTAGTTAGAGATTTTACTTTTTCTTCTAACTCTAACTTTTCATTATTTTTACTTTTCAAATCTTCATTCAAAAGATGATTATTTACTTTACATCCTTTCAATTGTTCTTCTAATTGTTCCATTTCTGATTTAAGATCAGAATTAGTGTTTTCTAAACAAGTAAGGTTGTTCTTGATATTTTTTAATTCTTTTATAACAACCTTGTGTTTATCATATAGTTCATTAAAGACTTCTTCCAAGTCTTCAGATTCTGATCCTGAATCTGTGCAAGAGTTTAAAGATGAGTCAGAATGTACCTCATCTAGTCCCACCATGAGGGCTAGATTTACTTGCTCTTTCTCCGATTCTGAGCTTGATGTTTCGGAGCTTGTGGCCTCATCATTTTCCCAAGCAGCTGCCATGGCTTTTCTTTTAAATTTCTTGTGCTGCTTCTTGAGCTTTTCGGTTTGGCCATTCTTCTCTAACCTTGGACAATCTGGTCTCAGATGTCCAGGTTTTCTGCATTCATAGCAAACTGGTTCTTTTTCTCTTCTCTCTTTCTTTTGAATCCTTCTCGATCCATTTTTCTTCTTCTTGAGAATTTTCTGAAGCTTGGACAGTACTTCGTCAATGTTATTGTCTTCAGAATCTGCATTTTGAGAGCTAGAAGAACAGGTAGAAGGAGCTGCTACAACTTTTAGAGCATTTGTGCATTTTGTTTTAGATGAACTTGCAGACAATCGCTCCATATTTATTTCATGAGCCATGAGAGAACCTATTAGATTGTCAATAGATAATTTGGTTAAATCATGGGCTTCTTCTATAGCTGTCACCTTAGGTGTCATGATATAGTTAAGGATCTAAGTATTTTTCTAACATTTTCCTCGTCAGAAAGATTTTTACCTAAGGAGTTTAATCCTGCTACTATAGTTGAAAAACGATTATACATAGTAGTAATATCTTCATTTGAGAGCATTTTAAATTGCTCATATTGTGAGACAAGAATATCTATCCTAGTTTGTTTTACTTTATCTGTTCCTTCATAAGTTATCTGCAGTTTATCCCATATTTCTTTAGCAGATTTACATGCAGATACTCTACTAAATTCTTTTTTAGATAAGCACAACATAAATAGTTCTTAGCTTTAAAGTTTAAAGATAGTTTATTTTTATCAGCTATTGTAATAGCAGTAGTGCCTGGAACAGGAACAACAACAAAATCACCTACCTCTATTACCTGCCACAGATCGAAGTCTGTGCCCCGAATGAAGCATTACATTCGCATCTTCCAAGGTAGTCTCTCCATCAAAGAATGGAGGTCTGGTGACTGATTGACCTTCAGCATATCCTTGAGCTGCCATGGATCTTCTCTAAGATCGTTAGATCTTCTTGATAGATCAGAGAACCTCGCTCTGATACCACTTGTTGGCCCTTTTGGTACGACAGCAAGCTAACCTAGAGGGGGGGGGGATGAATAGGTTTTTCTAAATCTGAAATAGAAACTTAAACACAGAAATCAACACTTGAAGGTTTGGTTATTTTAGTGTGATAAAGAGAGTAGTGCGGAAGCAAATAAACAATCACACAAAAGACACAAGGAGTTTATCCTGGTTCGGCCCTTCCACATAGAAGTCCTACGTCCAGTCCCCAAGCAACTTCTTGGGATTTCACTAACCAAGGGTACAGTCCCCCTTAAGGACACTACAACACCCGCACCCCAGCTGGTCTTCTTCTCTTTCCCGGGCAAGAAGGCAGCCCACTTCTCTTACAGGTAAAGAAGCCAACCTCCTGGTACAAACCCCAGTGCGGTTCTGCTAGACACAAACCCCTAGCTAGGTTCTACACTGTATACAGTCCTACAGCTGGACAGAAGTCTTTCTTAGAAAAGAAAGAACAAAGCTGAGAGTTGGAACAAATAAAAACCAACTAAAAGAACTCTCAGCAAAAGACTCTCTCCCCCAGATTACAAGATGCACACAGAGAGAGAGAAGAGAGGAGAAGGAGCTTGAAGGTGATGAAGACTTCTGCTTGAAAGCTTCTACAGATTTTGGCTCGAGCTCTTCTCTCTTGCTTTGAGTGTATGTGGAGTTGAGGTGCTTCTCACAGTTGTACACTCCTTAAAGATGTTCAAGAAAAGGCTCTACTATTCTTCAGCTAAGCTTCTTCTTTTATATGAGCAGCTTTAGAATAGATCCGTTGAAGAGATCCGTTGGAGCTCTTCTAGCCGTTGCTGATCTTCTCTTCATTTGTCTTAATTAGACTCTGCTGGTCTTTGAGGTCTGTAAATATAGAAGAGAGTGTTATCATAAAAAGGTGTTTTATGATAAACTGTGCATGCTATTGTGTTCTGTTGTTATGCTGAAAATAATAGTTCATATCTTTTTCTGACAAGATTATGCATGCAGCCTTTTGTCATAAGATATTTGACTTTTCATTTAAGCGCCAAAAATACTTTCAAAATATTCAATAGAAATTTATGTGAAATGACTTATACAATCGTTGTTCATTTACAAGTAAATCGTTACAAGTTTATGAACAAATCGATGTGACCACTTAACAAGTCGATATGAAAGGCAAATCGTTATGATCACTGAAGAAGTCGATGTGATCACTTATGAAATCGATATGAAAGGCAAATCGTTATGATCACTGAAGAAGTCGATGTGATCACTTATGAAATCGATATGAAAGGCAATCGTTATGATCACTGAAGAAGTCGATGCGAGAAGGCAGTCGTTGTGAGAGCAAATCGTTGCACTCACTTATCAAATCGTTATGGAACGAAATCGATATGAGGGCAAATCGATGTGGCTATAAAAGGATTGTTCTGAGATCGATTTCTTAACAAATCGTTATGGCCACTTAGAGAATCGTTCTGAGATCGTTCTTAACAGATCGTTACACGATAAAATCGATGTTTCACTTAACGAATCGTTACACGATCAAATCGTTGTGTAACTTATGAAGTCGTTGTTAGTGAAATCGATGTGTGACACTTTGAATAGAAATCGATGTATATTAAATGAACATCGATTTAGCATTTTAGTGCGCCAAATATTGCAACAATGAAATATTTAGCTTTTGCTATGAGATTGATGCGACACAGATGAAACATGATATTAAATGAGATTTATCATCTGTTAAAGGGATTGATGCAACACAGATGAAGCAAAAATATTTATGAATACTTATATTTTGTTATCTCCGCAATATATATTTTGTTAACATCTAAATGCATCATATATTTTGTTATCACCAAAATACCAAGATCACATATAACCATAGAGAGGTTCAACACTAACTAGTGATTTACAAGGGCTTTAGTGGCAAGTGATTAAGATTTTTTAATTCACAATTATATTTTCTAATTTTATTGACTTTTATAAGTTTTCTCACCTATTATGTGATAGTTAATAAAAAGTAAGTCTGGTTTATCTTTACTATTACTATCTTTGTTAGTGATATTGTCTACCGTCACTGTTACTGTTACTGTTACCATCACTGTTACTGCGTACCATCACCGTTACTGTTGTTGTTACTAATATTGTTACTGTCATCATTGCTATTATTAGCCAAATAGATTGACACTGCTATCATAGGGGTCCACTGGAATTATACTGTAAATATCCTTACAGAAAAGTTCACTACTATCACTACTAGAAAACACAGTTGTACCTACGACCAAACACGTCAGTAATGCGGCAAATATCGTAGATATATATGAATACCTACAACATTTCCTACGGCTTCGGTCGTCGGTAAAGTACTTGTTGGTAATACTATTACCTACGACGGAGTCGTAGGTAAAGTACATGTACTTTACCTACGATATTTAATGACGTAGGTTTTGTTTACCTACAGAAGAAAATGTTGTAGGTGTTTTATACCTACAACGTTAAATGTCGTTAGTTTTTATACCTGAAAAAAAAAATTATCTATTATTCCTGCACATATAACATATACATATTCACCTACCTTTCCTATTCATATTTCATTCATAACAATCACATCCACAACATTCACTCATTCCCATTCACAAAATCTCATTCATTCATATACACTTCATCAACATAATCACATTCATTCATACACCATCACATAACCACATTTATTCATATTCTTACACTTTATCAACATAACCACATTCATTCATTCAAACACATATTGTGGTCAATCACAACATTTTTCATATTAATGTCAAATATACATCCACAACAATTTTTGCTGGATCCATACTCATAACAATTCCTTCTGCCACTTGTTCATTCTCCAAATCCAGCAATTTCACCTTCTTCCCTGTCATCTGAAATTACATAAAAGTTAGTCATTAATTATAATGGAAAAATATATAAAAATATTATAATTAACTCATGTTGAACAAAATAAACCACTGTTGACCAGATTTTTGGAAAATGGTTACTTACTTTGTTGTTCCTTGTACCACTAACCACATTCTGAGATGCAAAAATGGAGAACAAAAACTGTCAACTGACAAGCATAGTCTTTTTTAGAATGTGTATCCATTATGAAGTCACTTCATGTATTTCGAGGGATTACCAACTATGCCCATTGCATGTTTTTGTGACCATAGGAAAATCACATAGTTCAAAATTCGTTTAGGAATCTCAGATTCTTCTACCAGTCATTATAATTACATCAACTCACCTAGATAAAGGGATGATAAACCCTCGCCATTGTTGTATTACTGTAGATCATGCACTTAATTGCTTCACCCATGTCTCCACTTTGTGCTCAATTAAAGAATGGAATTAAAGATTAACACTTATTGAAAAACTTACTTTACGTATTGCTCAAGAGCCTTGCAATTAATAACACATATCTATGAGCTTGAAATAACTCATCAGCATTTAATGTACCGCTAGTGGCTGCTCCAATTAGGCGACATGTTTGTGAAAAAATCTCTCATCCTTTCTCAACCATAATAGGATGACATTCTACTTGTCTTGGGGCCTATTCAAACATGTCTCCACTTCATCATCCAAATATCTAGATGCAAATATGAGTGCCTCTGAATGATATAACCCTATGCAATTGACCCTTCTGGACATGCTTTATTTCGCACAAAAGATTTCAACTTTACTAAATACCTACAATATGAATAGGTCATTCAATAGTATAAGTCAATAATCATGTTCATCACAACAAAATTTTGAAAAGTACCTCTCAAATGGATACATCCACCTATAATGAACTGGTCCAGCAACTCTAGCTTCATCTGCCAAATGAATGATCAAGTGTATCATGATATCGAAGAAACTAAGAGGGAAGATCATCTCACACCGACACAAAATGAAGGCAACTCGGTTTCCAAGTTGATAGAAGTCATCAGCTGGACCAGTTTTTGAACACAAGTTCAAAAAGAAATAGCATATGTCGCTTATAACATTAGATACTTGTTTATTCGGTAGTGCTCGAACAGCTATTGGGAGTAGTTGCTGCATAATGACATGATAGTCATGACTTTTCAATCCCCACAAGTTCTTATCTTTGTTGCAAAATCGTTTTGCAATGTTAGAAAAATAACCATCTGGAACCTTCACAGTTTGAAAAAACTTGAATAGTTTCTTTCTTTCTTTCTTGCTACATGTGAATTGTGCTGCTGGCAAAATGGTCTTGTTTGAACCAACCTCTCGTGGATGAAGAGATATCCTTACACCCAAATTTGTAAGTCTTGACGAGCTTTTGCACCATCTTTATTCTTCCCTTCAATTGTTAATAAAGTTCCAATAATACTCTCACATACATTCTTCTCAATGTGCATCACATCTAGATTGTGACGGAGTAACAAAGATTTCCAATATGGTAAAGAGAAGAAATATAATATTTTTTTCCAACCCAAATATTTTAGGATCAACTTTTTCCACAATCTTTTTTCTCTTACCTTTCTTCTTGATTGTTTTTTTTCTCATGCCTGAAAGTTAGGTCTTGTAGTTGTAGCAATACTTCATCCCCAGATAATGGCATGGGTCTATCACCACTCCTCATGTCCATCAAATTGTTGACTCAGTTTCTGAAATTTATGATCATTTCTTAACCATTTGCGATGTCCTGTGTAACAAATTTACCACTAGCATTCAACCACTTTGAACAAGTATTTTTATTGCAAGTAGTACAAGCTAATCGACCTTAGTACTCAACCTGACATGTAGGCGTATGCTGGAAAATCATTAATAGTCCATATAATGCTGCTCGCATACAAAAATCTCATTTTTACCTGCATCAAATGTGTCGACACCATGCCAAAGAATTTACAACTCTTCTATAAGTGGTTGTAGACACATCAATATTATTACCAGGACCTTTTGGCCAGATATGAGTATGCAAAGTATCATATTTGTGCTTTTCATGCACTCCCAGGTGGTAAGTTATATGGAACTACCAAAACAGGCCAAGTACTATGAGTGATGCTCATCGTCCCGAAGGGGTTAAAACCATCACTTGCCAAACCAAGGCGCACATTTCGACAATCTAACCCAAATTCATTGATGGCATCTAAAGCTTTCCAACAAGGAGAATCAGCAGGATGCCTTAACACACCATCCTCTTAACGTTCAGTTTCATGCCAAGTCATACTTGTAGAAGTTTTAGATGACATGAATAATCTTTGTAGTCTTATAATAAGTGGAAAATGACGAAGAATCTTTTGAGGTACTTTTCTTTTTTACTTTCCACTTTATTATACTTAAGACTTTTCCATCTGGACTCTCCACACTTAGGACAACATCAAAATTCTCATTCTCTTTCTAATATAGATGCAATCATTTGGACATGCGTCAATTTTTCTATAACCATAGCCCAATTTATCAGCATCTTCTTAACTTCATAAAATGATGAAGGTAATGACTCACTTTCTAGAAGCAACTCCTTCAACAACATTAACAACATGTCAAAATGCTTGTTACTCCATCCTCCTAAGCATTTAATGTTCATCAATCTAACCAAAAATGAAAGCTTGCTAATTTTTTTGCATCCGGGATAGACTGGTTTTGCAGCATCTTCCAATAAATTATAAAAGAACTTGGAATCCTTATCAAGCTGAATTTTTTTTTCTTTTGTGGGAAGATATTTGAAAGACATCATCCAACATTTGATGCATAGATGTGTTCCCACCAAAATTTCTGACATCTCATATGATGATCCTTCACCATAAAATTTCCAAAAGTCTTTATCTTTTATAACACCATCCAGATACAAGTGCTCCTTAACTATCTCTTTTGCCACCTTTTCAGACAAGTGCAATTGACACAAGGGCATCTAAGTTTTTTTATCCGGTGGTAAATGTCTGTAAGTAAATTTGATGAATGCATCTACACCATCATAATAACCCACAACATTCTTGGTAAATCCATCCAACTCCAATCCATATCCCTATAAAACATGAACAAACAAGTAGAATATGTAAGAAACTAGGAAATAAGTTCAGGCGGGATGAACAAATGATAATATATTACCGCATACTTTGTGAAGTACTACTTTACAGTACGCTCTAATTACTGTCGCTAGCACTGCAGTCGATCGATAGCCGAACGGAAAGCAATTGCACCACTGTAAAAATATTGAAGACAAGAAGATAGACACATACACACTCTCAGACCCAACACTGCCCCCTCCCCCCCCTCGCCCATCAAATTAGTTGAAATTCAAACTTAAATTGGATGATGACAGCAAGACAAAAAATACCAGCAAAAGATAGATCCAGCAACCAACTTGGGTGGTTATGGGAAAATTGCATGATATATGAGTTTTTTTTTTTTTTTTTTTTTCCAGTTGTTCAACCAAAACATGGGTGGTCATAGGGTTGCTAACACAAGATCAATTTGGGAAAAAAATAAAGATCAGTAAGACAAATAATTTGAAGGCAACCATTGACATAGGTACACATTTTGACATATCGAGATTTAAATTTCCAAACAAACCTAAAATTTACATGATAAAAGTTCTGCCCACATAATTATCTATAAAATTCATGACAAAGAAATACTTTATCATGAAGAAGAAACTCATTGAACTGCCAGCATGACAACGGTTTGCCCATTAGTCCCAAATAAAGGACGATCAACCTCTCAAATGGCAGAGAACCCTTAGATAATGTGATGTACCTTTTAGAACGTTAGACAGACATTTAAGCCTCAACATGGTAAACATTCATCATATTTATATACAAAGTAAAACTTGAAACATAGTACTGTGCCAATAGTTAATACAATAGGCTCCCATAAACTCTTACCATAGCATGTTTTTTGCGATTCTCTTTTGTGTCCATGTAAATGGAAACTAATTATTTATCCAGAGAATAGGGGAAGAGTAAGGTTTAACAAACAACTTATGTCAAGATACACAGAGATATACGACAGAGTCTGCTAAACACCTTGATGTTTGGAGATTTAGGACAACATCAACAGTGTCTGGGAATGTGGGATTCCCATGGAATATTCAGTTGATAACCAAAAAATATTGCACTGATAGGAGGATGGTAATAAACAACACAAAAGGAACATTGATGGCTATAAAAGAACTACGCTCAACTCAAATAATAAATTCATAGAGTAGAAAATCACAGCATCCATCATTCAAATTACCATCACAATATTACATACAATCTCGGAATCACATTACTGAAGCAAAAAAAAAAGGACAGCAAAATACTGAAGTCTGCTTAGTCTACCCTTCACACACTAGCCGCGGACTGCTTCCTAGGAGCGGCGGTGACGTGATGGAGACAGCAGCGGCGCGGTAGCACAGGGTGGCGGTGACACGATGGAGACAGCAACGGCGCGGCAGCACAGGGCGGTGCAGCGGCGATCACGACGATGGCGACCTCCTCCACCACACAAAACATGGAGAGAAGTGGGGCGGCGACACACAACTCCACCAAAGGTCGACTGCGCGCGGCGGCGACACCCAGCGAGAGAGAGAGAGAGAGGAGAGAGAGAGAGAGAGATCAGACAGTGCGCGAGAGAGCGAACGTGAGAGAGGGGAAGAAAGCGAGAGCGGCGAGCGAGAGAGAGGAAGGAGAGGGTCGGGAAAGGGAAAGGGGCGAAGTGGAGGGGGGTTTGATCGCTTGCCAGAAAATTGCCAGGCCGCCTTCTTCTCCGGATCGCCTTCACGGTCGTCTTCCTCCTGATCGTCTTGTTGCGTCGCTTCCCCTGCAAACCATAGCGCCGCCGTCCCCGTAAGGACCTTGTAATGTCGCGCATTTTTCGGATCCCTGTGGATCCAGGTTTAGCGAGTTTGTCGGCTGTAACATCCCATGTACCGGCCTGGCCTCGCCCTCCTTCAAGGGTGGCGACATAGGGTATGTCGCCTTCTGAAGATGACATGTGGCATGTCGCCTTCCAGTTGGGAAGGCGACTGGCCCTATGTCGCCTTCTGTCTGTGCTGTCAGCCGCATGCACTTTGTCGTTTTGCTGTCTGAAGAGAGGTGACAGGTGTCAGCCTCTGGCAGTAAGGAGGCGACAGGTCCTATGTCGCCTTCTGGTGTCAGGCCTACATGGCTAACACGTGGCGATGTCGCAGGCCGACTTGACCGTTGAGTAGGGGAAGCGACATGTCCTATGTCGCCTTCAAGTTTACTGAAGGCGACGGGGCCCATGTCGCCTTCTCAGTTTCAAAAGGTTAGTGCCCAAGCCGTGAGCACAAGCCCCAGTTCGTCTCCTTGCTTGGTGAAGGCTTCTCCTCCAGCGAACTGAGGCTTGGGGACTCCGTGGGAGCTTGGGAGGAGGCCTTGGTGTTCTCTTGCAGGGTAGGTTGAGGTGGTTTGTTTGCTCTTGAGTGTTCTCCATTGCTTGTTCCTCTCTCACTGTTCTTCCTCTCTTTGGCATGCATGGATGCTCTTCAAGGGAGAGAGGTGCTCGTTCGTGGGAGGAGGCTCGTGGATCGTCGGAGCTCGGAGGTGGAGGGTTGCTAGCCTACGAGAAGGGCCTTGAGGTGGATCTTCATCTCGAGGTAGGGAACCCAAACCTTCCCCCTAGATCCACTTGCTAGGATCCTCACCCTCTTCCAAGCCTAGATCTACCATGCTAGGTTGTTTTCATGCATTGTATGATTGTGGTGGTTGGTGTTTATCATGCATGCAATGGTGCTTGGGTGAGGGTTCTCCTCCATGATGAGTGAGATGCATGTGAGTGTAGCCTAGTTGCATGCTTGTTGGGGTTCCTTTGAGGGTGATTTGAGCTCATTAGAGCTAGTTTACTAGCCTACATGATCCCCTCCCCTCGGATGTGGTTTGTGGTGTGGTTGAGGCTTGAAGAAAGGGGCCTCGGTGTGTTGCACCCTGATAAGGCGACACCTTTGGTGTCGCCACCCAGGTGGCGACACATCGATGCGTTGCCTTCAGGAACTCCTGAAGGCGACAACATCCATGTCGCCTTCTTGGTGGCGACATGGGGGCCGTCGCCTTCTTCTTGTTTTCCCCATTCCGGTTTCAGGGGCTGTTCTGGAGCACTGACATGGTTGCGACATAGCCTATGTCGCAACATATCAGTAGGGTTGTGCCGGCATAGGTTGTCGCCTTCCTGAAGGCGACACCAGGCCTGTCGCCTTCTCAGCCAGAGAAGGACTTGGCAACCTGCTTACTGTTTTGCTTCCGCTGCGACTCTGTTTTCTCGGCACCTGTGCTGTCTCCTAGTACAGTGCTACTGCTAGTCGTTCTCTCTTCGCCCGGTGCTAGGCACTTGAGGGCTTGTCCGCGAGACAGGTTGTTACCGTTACCTGGGACCCCCGTTTTCCGCGCATTTGGTCAGAGGGTGTTGCTCCAGACGGCGGGGTTTGCTCGAGTCATTGACTCTGGTAGCAGTAGGGGAAAACGGTGGGACAGCGACGTGGTCGTTTGTGGAGCTCTCTTAGCTGAGACTGGGACGCCGGTAGTGTGTGACTCGTACATCGCAGTTCAGCTAGTCCGTTCTCACTGCCTCACTCTACGTGGTTCCGGTACCGCCTAGAGATGTCAGGCGTGGGACCGTAGTCCGGCCAGACTGGCAGTTGGTGGTTACTAGTGGTTCCGCGTCTCACTCCGACGGGAGGTGTCAGACATGGACCGTTGGTCGAGGGTAAACGCGTGGCGCACCTGACCAGTTGACTAGAGTAGTGTACTGTAGCTAGTGTTTTGTCCAGACAGTTCGTGTCTATGTTTACAGCTGGGTTCTTGTGGTGCCTTGGTTTACACGGGTTTTTCCGGTCCCGCCGAGTGGCTTAGACCGACGACTGTGTAGCTCTTTTACGCTTCCGCACTTTACTCTGTTTAGTAGATTAGACTTTACTGCTTTATTTAATTATTGCTCTAGTCTATTCTTGTTTGTGAACCAGTGGGAGATTAGTAGTCCCTACTGGGCTTCTTCGTGAAGCTCCTCTCCTTTTTTGCAGGTGAGACTTCACAGCAGTTCCCTCCGCGGCGTAGAGAGGAGACGGGCCTGCGTAGTCGGCGTCTCTAGCGGCAGTGTTTCCCGTTCTGTACTTCACCCTCGGGGTATGCCCCTAAGGACGTGTTATTCCTTTTCCGTTCTGCACTTGTACTTTTACTACTTTGGGACTTGTACTAGACTTGCACGTTGTGTTAGACTTCTTCTTGCACTAGTTGGTACATTTTTTACAGTATTTGTCGTTACTTACTTTCCGTCACATATCTAGTTAGACCGATCCGTTAGCCCTTCGGGTCTTTGGACCCGTGGGCGGCGGCGCCGACGGTCGGATCCTTAGTGGGAGCCGGGGACACTGGCGCCGGGGCCGTTACAACGGCCAATGTGAGACCCATTAGTGTTGTGTGTTTCTTGTTAGATCCTTACCAGGGTTTGGTTTTGGGTCTGTGTTGGTGTTCAGTACGCTGGACATCACAGTGGGTTGGCGTCCAGGTGGGTGACATCGGATTTGTGTTGACGGCCATGGGTTTCCGTTAACATGGTTTTAGCGTCCATCGATGTGGACGTCTAGCGTGATGACTTGCGGCCAAAGATGTGGACGCCTAGTGGGGGCGGTTTGTTAGCGGTGCAGAGGTTGACGTTAACCTGACACACTGTGTTTTTTAGAGGGCTGACCCCGAGCCTTGTTCTTTCCCCTTTCTCTCCTTCCCTTCTCTTCGCCCACCTTCACCCTGAGCTTCTTTCGCGGTTCTGACGGGTCGACGGGAGTACGAGGAGCAGCCGTTGGTGCACGTGGGAGCAGCAGATCGGACGGGGAATGGCGAATTGGAGCGCGGTGTTCGTGGGGTTTCCTCGGGTTCGGCGTGATTCCAGGTTCTTTGGGGGTTTAATTGCATTTCTGAGGTAGGGACTGGACCCCTTGACTTCTCTTGTTTGAATGGTTATGTTCCGTTTGCACAGATTACATGTTAAATTGTGTTTTTGGGAAAAAGGGTTACCATACCGGGAAATTGGTGGTTTGATCGATCCAAGTATTGATCTTGCTTTTCTGGTTAATTATGGTATATATATGTAAGGGAAAGTGTTTCCCCTTGTTTTTCATTGTATTTATGGCTAGATTGCCTGTGCAATCGGCCTAGGGCTATTTTGTGTGTGTTCTAGCGGGTTCGGCAGTAAAGATATTGACGTCAACATGGGTTGATGCAGGGTTCTTCACTGGGAGATTGACGACTAGTATCTAGCCGTTGATTGTGGGTAAACGGCACGACCAAGTGGTGATCGCTTACTTGGTGTTGACGGCAAGGAACATTGACGTCTATATCTTTCAGATGGCAATCGATGTTGCCGCTAACTTGTGCATGCGTCAGCACGGTCTGTTTTACGTGGTTGTGTGTGCATGGCAATCACCGGTGTGAGCCAGTGCACTTGTTACGCTCTTGGAGCATACTGCTCATGTAATGGGCATGTTTTACGTGAATGATAGTGGTTTAAGTTTGTGTGTTGTCCATGTGTTGGACATGTAGTTTAAGCGAATGACGTGTGGTACAACCTGGTTGATGTACTATACATGTGATGTTTATGTGGTTTGAATGTCATAGTCTATGTGTGCATGGCACATTGTACGTTATCGTGTTAATATATATTATTTATTATGATTAGTCTGTGGTGTTGTGGCGATGAAGTTCACCTCTGAACCTAGCCCTGACTCTTTAAATCTTTTATGAATTACCTAGATGGATAATTAGTAAGTATAAATGTGATTATCATGATCTGTGTTTAATGTGACTCCTATTGTCACAAGGTGTTTAATGATAGGCCAAATATGATTGGCTATCGTGGTTTACATGTGGTGTTCGTGTGAGTTAGCTTGTGGGTCACAAGGTGACCAATGACAGGCTGTGGTGTATTATTAATATAGTTATGTGTGTGATTATGTAGGTTAGCTTGTAAGTCACCCCCGTGACTGGATAAGCTATTCCTAATATGTATACCGTGATTGGTAATAGAAGTGTTTCCGTATATGTCGTGGTTTGTGCTATCCGAGTGTGGTGGTCCGTCGCATATTCCGGAATGCCTCTCTAATCGGGTACCCCAAGGTTCTTTTTGTGAGCCAGGCAGTGTGTTTTGTTGTGCTCGGGTTTGTCCCAGTACGTATGTTGTACCGTCGAGGTCTGTGTCGTCTTCCTGGACACCCTCACTCCTAAGTTTGAGTTGTACGTCCGGCTGAGGGAAAGACGGCAGTGGGACAGCGACTTCCCAGAGTTTGTTCTTTTGTCGCTTGTAGCGCGCTCGTAGTTGGGGGTACGGACACCAGTAGACGTCACTGGTCCCCAGCTAGTCATGTTTCCAGTGCCTCACTTTAGGGTGCTCCGGCCAGAGACCCTAGAGGTGCCAGCATGGGCCTGCAGCTGTGTGTCTGTAGGTGTGGTGTTGGTTGGGTTCCATAGTTGTTTGACTTCTTCCTTTGTAGCGGGCAGTTGGACCTTTCATCCCGTGACTGTGAGGCTGAGAGGTTGTTCTTCTTGTTTGTGTTGTGTTTCCGGGTTGGATACTAGCCTGATCAGCCAGTAGTCCGTTCCCGTGTGGTGGCGTCGTTCCTTTCCGACTCGTGCTTTGCTACTTGCCGTGGTTCATGAGTTTGTGACTCTAGTTGACTCGTTCGAGGTGTGCCCTGGGGTGCCTGGTGTTGGCACAGTTGTGACTGCGATTGTTGCTTTGTGGGGTGCCTGAGTGGTGGCACAGTTGTGACTGCGATTGTGGCTTGTGGTGTGCCTGAGTGGTGGCACAGTTTCAGCTATAGATGATGATATTGATTCACCACAAATGTGGTTTAGTTTGCTATGGTGTGCCCTGTTACGGCACTGGTTTACTTGTGGTGTCCGTGCTGGTGCCTTGTGGTAATAGGTACCTGTACCCTGTTGGGTAATGGTTTGTGGTGGTATGTCATATACCAGTCTTTCTGGTGTTGACGTGGAATTGTGTTTCGTGGAGGTCGTGGGGTATGACCTTCCACTCAATGTGTTTTTACCCCCCCTCGGGTAAACTACCGTATATGGTTTTCATATGTGATGGATTGGCCCACTGTAGCCAATCATTTTACTTGGTGTATGTGGGTTCCGACATATTGTGATTTGAGGTATAAAGGACCAACTTTTGGTTAGCGTCCTGTTACCCACGTATTTGAGATTTGCCTGTGAACTTATAAGTCTAGGCAGTGGTTAACTTATGCGGCTTATAGCTTAAATGATTAGTTGTGACTGTAATGTGCCTGTGAGGCTTGCGGCCTAGGCATTTCAGTTGTTGAGTGGACTAGCCTGTGGTTCCTCTTTTCTTTATAAGAAATATGTATTTGTTTATCAATTACTGTTTAAAGTGTTTTTAAATATAATACTGTGAGCATGAAATGGTTTGGCTATTGGGTACTGCCAGTGAAACCCATTGGGGTTGAGGTGTCTGTGGTTACGTTGTTGTTTTGGGTAGCCCCTACTGAGCCAGTGACTTGTTGAGGCTCACTCCCCTACAGTTCTTTTCAGGGCTTACCGAGTGTTTGGCTTGCAGCAGCGTTGTGTCAGACTTGTACCACAGCATTTGTGTAAGTAGTTATTGTTGTGGAGCTTGTGCTCCCTCGGGGTATGCCCCAGTAGTTGTACTTTTTATTTGGACATGTATTAATGTAATGGGACATTGTAACATGTTATATGCAGGGATGAGCACATTTACTTTCTGTGTCTTATACCTGTTGTGGTTTGTCTTTTATATTCTTCTTACTGGCGCTTGTGTGAGCTATCCCTTGCGAGACTTGTTCCGGTCTCGCGGCGGAGGCGGATCTGGATATGGAGCCTTAATGGGCATAAATACCCCGGTCTATCACAGTTGGTATCAGAGTAATGTCCAGTTAGAATATGGAACGACATTAAACTACAATGTCCCAATTACATGGTTTAATGTCCCTGCTGGTAGTAGTATGCGGTTTTATGTGATATAAGTAGTTTTAACGTGAGTTTTTTGTTGCACTAAACCGTGTGTTTTCTGTTTGTTTAGTTGGCAGTTGTGAGCAGTTGTTGGAATTTGATGTGATTAGAAGTGGTATGATCTGTGTGATTATACCAGCGTGCTGTTTGTGATAGAGCAGATGAGTTTATTGAAGATTTACGTTACAGGAATTGAGGAGATTGATAAGTTGGATATGGAATTTTGTATAAGTTATAATGAATACAAAGATAGCAGAGATAAGTAAATGGTAACAAGATGATGAGGATCAGATCAGTGTGTGTGTTAGAAGTGATTAAATGTGCAAAGTATAGTTTAACCTCAGCGGAGGTATTGTGGCATCGAGATCTCTGAGTCAGATGATATCAAGAAATAGTGTGAATGGGAATGTGATAATAGTATATTATGAGTTTGGCATGATTAAGTAAAGCAGATCACTTTAAAGAGGTACTGGTAAAATAAAAAGATAGTGATGATTAAGTGTACCTGAGATCGAAATTTGAGAAAGTGTTGTTATGATAGTGATGGTAATATGAAGTTTGATAGGATTTGTATATAATATGTACAGAAAAGATCAGTTGAATAAGAAAGAGAGAAAAGAAGAATCAGTGTGCAAAGAGATTTTCTAAGAATTGCATAGAAAATATTTAGTTGATGATGACAAGTATGAGGAATTCTTCAGAAAAAGTTAGTAAAAGAGGCTGTGCTAAAGGTAAGAACATGAAAGTTAGTAATTGTGTTCAAGGCAAATGAATAGAATGGAAAGAAGTGCATTAATGGAAAGCCGTTAATAAATATTGAGTTGAGAAAAACAGCAAGGCAGATGTATATTTATGTTAATTGAGAAAAGAGCATTTAAGGAATGGAATAGGCAACAGACAGAGCAAGTTATTTTATTAAAGAAATTGGTATTTAAATTTGAGTTTTTGCTGTATTTTAAAGAAGGATGATTAATACCAGAGATTTAGTATGAATGATACAAGATTGCCAAGCGCCAATGACATGAGAGAATTATACTTTACCTAAAATTTACGGAAAAAATGTTATGATTAATGACTTGCAGTTTATGTAAAGAAGAAATAGGATTAGAGAAAGGAAAAATTTAGCAAATGTGAAATGAATTAAATTAGATGAGTCAGAAAATGTCAGCTAGAGTTTGCATATCGGTGCAAAGAAATGATTTAATTGAACAGAAATGAACTGTTAATAAAGATATTTCAGGGTTTAATGTTGGAGTAGATTGTTAAGTATATATTTTAAACGTTTATGCCCCGAATTGTGAAATTAGCCAGAGAATGTCAGTAAAGTAAGAAAAGTATATGAAGAGTGAAGTAGTTAATAGTGGTTTGGCAGGTTAGGAAATGCAATAATATTTTCGACATAAATAATTGAATGAGATGACTTGAGAAGCAGTTAAGTTAGAAATGAATGCAGTTGAAGCCAGAAGAAATAATTGAAAGTGAGTGTTCAGTGTGATCAGAGTAGGCAGCGGAAGCAGAGAATAAGAAGCAAAGAAAGATTTAATATTCACAAATTGTTCAAGGTTGTTGGGATAAAAGAAAGTGTAAAGTTTACACAGTGAATAAAGGAGCAGAGTTATCATGGTTTTTAATCAAAAATTGACTTAAAGCGGTATGAACAGAATAATATGAAAGGACCATCAATTTAAAGATGGTGATTGGTTTTCTTTGAAGAGGTATTAGTTGTGAATGTAAATGCAAATGAGGCAGGATAACAGCAAATAGTGATAAATGGTAAAAGGAAATGGTGGCATGGAAAGATATTACAGTGTAAGATATTTAAGAAGATAAATGGCTTCGAAAGAAATATTACAAACACAGTTGGAAAATTGTGGAAGCAGGTCAGTCTAAGGAGATAAAGCGCCATTGGCAAGTAGAATGTCTACATTGAAAACTAAAGAAAGGCAATAGAATCGACAGAACAGAGTAATTGTGAAATGAATAAAAGAAAGAAAGAACAAAGTAAGGATGGAAATGGTTAAATGAATGAAAGGCTGATGCAGAGAAAGAATATCCTTTGTTCTGTGAATGGTTTTATTTCTTTTTAGATGATAATCCGGTTGTTGTAAATTGTTATATGTCGAGGATGACATTTCTTTTTAGGTGATAATAATGTAACGTCGCGCATTTTTCGGATCCCTGTGGATCCAGGTTTAGCGGGTTTGGCGGCCAATGTGAGACCCATTAGTGTTGTGTGTTTCTTGTTAGATCCTTACCAGGGTTTGATTATGGGTCTGGTTGGTGTTCAGTACGCTGGACATCAACAGTGGGTTGGTGTCCAGGTGGGTGACATCAGCTTTGTGTTGACGGCCATGGGTTGCCGTTAACATGGTTTTAGCGTCCATCGATGTGGACGTCTAGCGTGATGACTTGGTGCCAAAGATGTGGACGCCTAGTTGGGCGGTTGGTTAGCGGCTCAGAGGTTGACGTTAACCTGACACACCTGTGTTTTAGGGCTGACCCGAGCCTTGTTCTTTCCCCTCTCTCTCCCCTCCTCTTCGCCCACCATCACCCTTGAGCTTCTTCGCGAGTTATGACGGTCGACAGGAGTACGAGGAGCAGCCGTGTGGCGCGTGGTAGCAGCAGATCGGAGGGGAATGGCGAATTGGAGCGCGGTGTTCGTGGGGCGTTCCTCGGGTTTCGGCGTGATTCAGGTTCATCAGGGTTTATTGCGTTTTGAGGTAGGACTGGACCCCTTGACTTCTCTTGTTTGAATGGTTATGTTCCGTTTGCACATATTACATGTTAAATTGTGTTTTTTGGGAAAAAGGGTACCATGCCGGAAATTGGGTGGTTTCATCAATCCAAGTATTGGATCTTGCTTTCTGGTTTAATTATGGTATATATATGTAAGGGGAAGTGTTTCCCCTTGTTTTTCTATTGTATTTATGGCTAGATTGCCTGTGCAATCGGCCTAGGGCTATTTTGTGTGTTCTGGCGGGTTCTGCAGTAAAGATATGACGTCAACATGGGTTGACGTAGGGTTCTTCACTGGGATTAACGGCTAGGTATCTAGCCGTTGATTGTGGGTAAACGGCAACGGCCAAGTGGTGGTCGCTTACTTGGTGTTGACGGCAAGGAACATTGACGTCCATATCTTTTAGACGGCAATCGATGTTGCCGCTAACTTGTGCATGCGTCAGCATTGTCTGTTTTACGTGGTTTGTGTGTGCATGGCAATGATCGGTGTGAGCCAGTGCACTTGTTACGCTCTTGGAGCATACTGCTCATGTAAGGGCATGTTTTACGTGAATGATAGTGGTTTAAGTTTGTGTGTGTCCATGTGTTGGACATGTAGTTTAAGCGAATGACGTGTGGTACACCTGGTTGATGTACTATATATGTGATGTTTATGTGGTTTGAATGTCATAGTCTATGTGTGCATGGCACATTGTACGTTATCGTGTAATTATATATTATTTATTATGATTCGTCTGTGGTGTTGTGGCGATGAGGTTCACGTCTGAACCTAGCCCTGACTCTTTAGAATCTTTTATGAATTATCCTAGATGGATAATTAGTAAAGTATAAATGTGATTATCGTGATCTGTGTTTAATGTGACTCTATTATCACAAGGTGTTTAATGATAGGCCAAATATAATTGGCTATCATGGTTTACAGTGTGTTAGTGTGAGTTAGCTTGTGGGTCACAAGGTGACCGATGACAGACTGTGGTGTTATTATTAATATAGTTTATGTGTGTGATTATGTAGGTTAGCTTGTAAGTCACCCCCGTGACTGGATAAGCTATTCCTAATATGTATACCGTGATTGGTAATAGAAAGTGTTTCCGTATATGTCGTGGTTTCTGCTAGCCGAGTGTGGTGGTCCGGCGCCTATTCCGGAATGCCTCTCTAGTCGGGTACCCCAGGTTCTTTGTGAGCCAGGCACGTGTGTTTGTTGTGCTCGGGGTTTGTCCCAGTACGTGTGTTGTACCGTCGAGGTCTGTGTCGACACCCTCACTCCTGAGTTTGAGTTGTACGTCCGGCTGAGGGAAAGACGGCAGTGGGACAGCGACTTCCCAGAGTTTGTTTTTTGTCGCTTGTAGCGCGCTCGTAGTTGAGGGTACGGACACCAGTAGACGTCACTGGTCCCCAGCTAGTCCTATTTCCAGTGCCTCACTTTAGGGTGCTCCGGCCAGAGACCCTAGAGGTGCCAGGCATGGGCCTGCAGTTGTGTGTCTGTAGGTGTGGTGTTGGTTGGTCTCCACAGTTGTTGACTTCTTTCTTGTGAGCGGCAGTTGACCTTTCGTCCGTGACTTCGAGGCTGAGAGGTTGTTTGTGTTGTGTTGTCCGGGTTGGATACTGGCCTGATCAGCCAGTAGTCCGTCTCCGTGTGGTGGCGTCGTTCCTTTCCGACTCGTGCTTTGCTACTTGTCGTGGTTCATGAGTTTGTGACTCGTAGTCGAGGTTTGACTCGTTCGAGGTGTGCCATGGTGTTGGCACAGTTGTGACTGCGATTGTGGGTTGTGGTGTGCCCGAGTTGTGGCACAGTTTCAGCTATAGATGATGAGTACGTATTGGTTCACCACAAATGTGGTTTAGTTTGCTATGGTGTGCCCTGTTACGGCACTGGTTTACTTGTGGTTTCCGTGCTGGTGCCTTGTGGTAATAGGTACCTGTACCCTGTGTGGGTAATGGTTTGTGGTGGTATGTCATATACCAGTCTTTCTGGTGTTGACGTGGAATTGTGTTTCTTGGAGGTCGTGTGGTATGACCTTCCACTCAATGTGTTTTTACCCTCCCTCGGGTAAACTACCGTATATGGTTTTCATATGTGATGGATTGGCCCACTGTAGCCAATCATGTTACTTGGTGTATGTGGTTTCCGACATATTGTGATTTGAGGTATAAAGGACCAGCTTTTGGTTAGCAGTCCTGTTACCACGTACTTGAGATTTGCCTGTGAAGCTTATAAGCCTAGGCAGTGGTTAACTTATGCGGCTTATAGCTTAATGATAGTTGTGACTGTAATGTGCCTGTGAGGCTTGCGGCCTAGGCATTTCAGTTGTTTGAGCGGACTAGCTGTGGTTCCTCTTTCTTTATAAGAAATATGTATTTGTTTATCAATTACTGATTAAGTGTTATTTAAATATAAATGCTGTGAGCATGAAATGGTTTGGCTATTGGTACTGCCAGTGAAACCCATTGGGGTTGAGGTGTCTGTGGTTACGTTGTTATTGGGTAGCCCCTACTGAGCCAGTAACTTGTTGAGGCTCACTACCCTACAGTTCTTTTCAGGGCTTACCGAGTGTTTGCCTTGCAGCAGCGTTGTGTCAGACTTGTACCACCAGCAGTTGTGTAGTAGTTATTGTTGTGTGAGCTTGTGCTCCCTCGGAGTATGCCCCAGGTAGTTGTACTTTTTATTTGGACATGTATAATGTAATGGGATAGTTGTAAATTGTTATATGCAGGTATGAGCACATTTACTTTCTGTGTCTTATACTGTTGTGGTTTGTCTTTTATATTCTTACTGGACACTTGTGTGAGCTATCCCTTGCGAGACTTCGGTCCGTTCGCGGTAGGCAGATCTGGATATGGAGCCTTAATGGACATAAATACCCGGTCCGTCATAGTTGGTATCAGAGCAATGTCCAATTAGAATATGGAAAGACATTAAAGTACAATGTCCCAATACATGGTTTAATGTCCACTGCTGGTAGTAAGTATGCGGTTTTATGTGATATAAAGTAGTTTTTACGTGAGTTTTTGGCACGTAAACCGTGTGTTTCTGTTTGTTTAGTTGGCAGTTGTGAGCAGTTGTTGGAAGTTGATGTGATTAGAAGTGGTATGATCTGTGTGATTGTACCAGCGTGCTGGTTTGTGATAGAACAGATGAGTTGTTGAAGATTTACAGTTAAAGGAATTGAGGAGATTGATAAGTTTGGATATGGAATTTTGTAAGTAAGTTATAATGAAATACAGAGTTAGCAGAGATAAGTAAATGGTAACAAGATGATGAGGATCAGATCAGTGTGTGTGTTAGAAGTGATTAAATGTGCAAAGCATAGTTGAAAATCTCAGCGGAGGTATTGTGGCATCGGAGATCTGAGTCAGATGATATCAATAAATAGTGTGAATGGGAATGTGATAAGTATTATGAAGAGTTTGGCATGATTAAGTAAAGCAGATCAGCTTTAAAAGAGGTACTGGTACATAAAAGAATAGTGATGATTAAGTGTAACTGAGATCGAAAATTTGATAAAAGTGTTGTTATGAATAGTGATGGTAATATGAAGTTTGATATGAGGATTGTATAAAATATGTACAGAAAAAATCAATTGAATAAAGAAAGAGAGAAAGAAGAATCAGTGTACAAAGAGATTTTCTAAGAATTGCATAAGAAAAATATTTAGTTGATGAATGACAAGTTTGATGGGATATTGCTTCTGTTACTGTTTCTGTTACTATTACCGTTATCGTTACCGCTACAGTTACTACCACTATTTCTGTTACTATTACCGTTATCGTTACTACTATTATTACTATTACTATTTCTACCACTGTTTCTGTTACCATTACCATTACCACTACTATACTACTATTGTCTAGGTTTCTATCATTTTTTTGTTACTATTACTCTACCGTTGTTTCAGTTGCATGCAAATATTTTAAAAGATTTCATGATAAATACATAAGTAAGTTTTTATATATATGATATCATATGTATATTTATATATTACCATGTTTTTTTTCTAAAATATGTTATAGTGTAGATTGTGGGTTAAAATTTTCTAATTACTTGCTCGGTCTATTCTATAGACTCACTTTCGCTTCTTAATAGTATTTTCTAGGATCAACATCCATAATAGATTTACGTTATTTGAAAATTGTAATAAGTGTATTTGCTCGGATATAGACAATATTTATTTATTATATATATATTTATTTATTTATTTTTATCTATTTTCTTGATTATGAGACGTGAATTAAAAGTTGATGGGATATGGCTTCCGCTCTCTTTCCATTCATCATGAGAGATTCCATCCTGATGTTCGATTTTCGACTCCGTATTGGGGTTGTTTTTTTTCTGTAATGTCTCCCTCTTATCTGACGTGGGTGATTATGACCGTACTAGATTGGGGAGAGACAATACAGTTATATATTTAAAATACTGATAAATTTTAAAAAATATTTACATTTTAGCTAAATTTATGTGTGTAGTTGTTTTTTAAAATATTTATAATTATATGTTAAACAATATTAATAATAATTACAATAAAATCAATTATTCAGTTCAGTTCTGCTCTGGAATCGAATGGAGCTTCAAATCGAACCAGACTGAACTGACCCTTGATCCAATTTGATTTTTCGGTTTGAACTTAATGCACAACCCTAAAATTTCTAACAAGAGTCCCATGCTTTTTTTAAAAGGGAAAAGAGCATTAGGTCACCTTCGTGCAGATATTATCATGGGAAGCTTCTAACCAACTCCAAGTAAATATTTTTGAAAAATATGTGTAGAGAGATTTTTGAGTTCAACAGGACCTGTTCAACAATATCCAAAGTGTTATCCGTCGCCATGGTTTGCAAGGTTCTTTAGTATTGACACTGTTAAGAAGAAGAAGAGTACTCTAAATCTTTTTTGTAATTTGATATATATATGATATTATAGATCTACTACTGCCGTATATACTTCTTAAATACATGTAAGATATAGACTCTTTTTCCTAATAAACACATGCATTGCATTGCAGAATCAATGAGAAAATCTTGGAACCGTAAAGTCCCTCCTTCCTTCGTTGCATTGCAAATATTAATTTACACTTTTTCCCCTAGTGATGATTACACTATTCCTATGATCTAATTCTGAGCACAACAAGCAAAACACTTGCAGACCTCTGAGGCACCCATCGTCTCAGGATGCATGGGAAGAAGCAACCCCTAGGCGAAAGAAAATAGCCCTGAAGCCTGGTAACTGAGTAGCCCGAACCCCGCCGGCCGGATTATATATGTCCTTAATTAGCAGTCCATTCTTTGCTCATGGATCGAGCTTTCCGCCGTCCCTGTCATGCAATGCTTTGGCTACGCCGTCATGAAACCCTGCACCAGGAGCCCTCCCGACGGCACCTCCAGCGTGACACTGTACCTCGGCTGCAGGTTTGCCGACCAACAGCTCCCCGTCAAGTGACCTGTTCGGGAGGCTGCTGGCTGCCGAGTTGGCCACCTCGCTCGTCACCGGCAACTTTGCCACCTTAGCGGCCTCTCTTCCTTTGCCCCAAAGCACCAAGTAGAGCCCCCCAACAATCAACAGCCCACCCAAAATGCTGTCATGGACGAAGGAGAAAACAGAGAAAAGGCTTTAGCACATGCGATCACAGAAAGGAAGAGTATATGCTTATCTTGGAGAAAACGAAAAGAGAAGGTGATATACCACCCAAGGTGCAATTTCTCATCAAGGAGCAGAGAACTCAGTACAGCCACCATGACGAGCATCAGGGGGTTGAACACCGATATGTAAAGTGGACCCTTCAAGGCGATACACCAAGCCATGACCATCAAGGTTACACCCGACGCAAATATGCCCTGTGCAATGTAGAATTCAGACTTAGACATGACTTAGATTTGTGGCTCCAATTGCAACATTTGCAACTTCGTCAGAAGAACTCAAAAATGCTTATGTATACATTCAAACAAACTAACTAACAAAGGAAAAAGGTCAGAATTTGGGAACTGGAAAGAGAGAAGAAAGGAATGCAAGAGAGTATTTAAGTTAGAACTCACAGCATAGACGACCGTGATGAGACGTATGTCAAATCTCAACCTCCATTCCCTCCAATCCCTTTGCATGAAGAGCCCGTAAGCCGTCGACTGCAAAGCTCCCATTGCACACATCAATGCAGAGCTCGAGTAGATGCCTGTGTAGCTCCTACTCATCTTCGCCTGCTTGAAGACAATGGGGACAACACAACATGATGGAAACAAGTATTAAAAGATCCATCGTCCAAGGTGACAGGAGGTCGTCAATCGCCTTAAATTCACCTGAATAATCAACCAGATGGAATAACAGAAACAACTGGCCACAGCCATCAATGATCCCACTACACGATTACCAGGCTCTTTGTTTGCAGCCATTCCCGGTACTTTGTCATGCCCTTGAGAAGGTCGATTTTACTGGTCCAAATGTTGATGTCAGGACCCCTGTAAAAGGTTAGAAGCATCGCCCCGCCGAGCCCCAACACTGTCCCCCCTACCTTTGCCTGCCCTGACATCGTTCTCATTTGCAACCTCTCCAACCTTCAACCATCATATAGATCATAAGCGGAGAAGCAAGTCGTTGTTAAACAAATTTGGTAGTGGAAAAACATTATTTTACAGTACTCTATAATCTATTTGGCTGGGGCAATAATTTACCTAAAGATAACAGCTAAGATGAACGTTATGACAGGAATAAGATTTGTAATGGCTGTGGTGAAAGTCGCTGTCGTCAACTTGATCGCAACAGCATATAGATTTTGACTCACCGTGCCTCTGCAAAACAAGAACCCAAGTTATTTCTTAAAACAAGGCGAAGCAATGAGAAGCAACAAATAACAAATAAAATTGGGTGATTAAATAGGTCGTCTGCCATACTATTTCAAAAGAAATAAACCATTAATGCATATTATCTCGTATGTCAAATGGATAATCGAGAGGCTTAC
>JACBKR010001514.1:0-42945 GCA_014218235.1 Colocasia esculenta | reverse complement strand
TATGGGAGTTAAATGATCAGAGTGTTTGGCATTACATTCAAGTGCTATCTATCTCGACTATCTATATGACAATCAAAACACAAACGTGCTATACTCTCTCGATGTCTAGAATGACAACAAGTGCTATACTCGTCGTGCTATTACTATACTTGTGCTAGTTGTGCTATGGCCATCCTGCTATTCGTGCTATACTCGATACTTGTGCTACTTTTGGAACTATACTCGATCTCGTGCTATTGTGCTATCCTATTACATGTGTGCTATCTCTTGCTATTTTTGACTCTCTTGTACCTGCTATCTTTAGATACTCTACCATTAAATGCGTTAACTATTTAAAGCCTGCTTGAGCCTGAGATTTAAGTCCTACTGGGCGTTATCGCTCACCCTACGTTATTTGATGTTGTGTTCTCAGTGAGACCGAAGATGACACATACACTCACGAGGAAGGGAATGACCAAGAGTGAAGCAAGAGTACCCTCGAGTCATTATGTTATCTTAGAGTTGTAGTTAGTTATTCCTTTATTGCAATGTAAGTGGCCCTATAGATTGGCTCTGATATTAGTGGTTGTAACTAGACATTGAAAAGTTATTAATGAGAAAGATTTGCTTTAGTATTATTCAATGTGCAATGGTTTGATGTCTAGTATACGCTCTTTTCCTTTTTCTTGCAACTGCCTTCGCGCTCCGATATTCCGCGTCGGGGCGTGACACAAATGCTTAAAGTCCAGCAGACGACGAGATTTTCATCTTCATCGTGCACCTGTACGTTGCCGATTTCACCTTTTTGTTAATCTAAAATGAGTTATGTGGGTTTTTACCTAAATAATTAGTGGTCCACTCGTGTTGTGCTATTAGGCCACATACATCATAAACATGATATTCACTACTCCCGCCTATGGAATATCACTCGTTGAGCCTACCCATTAAACTCGCCTATCAGGATTTAGATTGGTCCCTTCTCACTATACGTATAGGAGATGGCTTCCATCTCTCAAGTACGCACTCTATATCATATTCTACCGGAAAGAAAGAGAAATATCAACCGTTTGATCACTGTCCTACAAACAGGCCCCATCGGGTGCATATGAGGGGCACCCATATGTGTTCGATTGTGCCTGCGGACGGATATTACGGCTAGCGTGCGAGCAACTCTCGATTAATGAGAATGACTATGAACCTCCAACTTCATCTCACGAGGATAGTTTCTAACAATTGAGAAAATGGAAGAAATGAGTTAGGAATGGATATTTTATAATATACCAAAAGTAAAATACTTTGTGCCTATTTAACTTCAATATTGAGGGCACAAGGAGAAAATGAACTTAATTTTCTCCTCTTATATATGTTATATATCTTCTCTTATTTTTACTGCCACAACCCTTTTTTAAAGAAATCTAGTATATTATATCATCCTTTATAAATCCTCTTAAACTAGCTATTCTTTGTGAGATTTGAATGTTTGACCTCATAATCCTAATGTAAAAAAAAGACTGACTATTAGATCACCCATTAAATGCTAGCTTCCTTTGGTGGCACATGAGACTCATAACCAAGCAGTACTTGCAAATAAGGTCTCATTCCTCCTCTTAGTGATCAGATATCCCCCTTTTTTTCTAACAACAGATCTAATCCGACTAATTATTAATGAAGAAGTTGAAAAATAAGAGGCAAAAGTCATATACAAATTCGTTGGCATAGGTCAAGTATGAAGACCATCACAAAGAAATTAATCTAAAATAAGAAACTAATGGCAAAAATTAGAACTTCTGACCCAAAAGAGGAGACTCTAGAACTCTAAAGATGACTGTTTTTAGAGGGAGGGGGGCCGGGTGGGGGGGTGGGAATGGGAGGGGTTTAGCAGGGGGAGGGGGGCCCAGCAGGGGAGGGGGGCCGGGGGGGGGTGGGAAGGGGAGGGGGGTCGCCACATTGGGAGGGGGGCTTGGTGGGGGGGTGGGAAGGGAGTGGGTGAGCAGGGGGAGGGGGGCCCAGGCAGGGAGGGGGGCCAGTGGGGGGGTGGGAAGGGGAGGGGGCTCGCCAACAGGGGGGGGGGGGGGGGGGGGGGGGCCGGGTGGGGGTGGGACGGAGGGGCTCGCCAACAGGGGAGGGGGGCAGCGGCGGCGGTAAGCGGCGCGGCGAGCGGCGGCGAGGGGGCGCAGGTGACCGGCGGTGAGGGGCACAGGCACCGGCGGAGAGAGAGAGAGAGATAGAGAGACAGACAGAGAGAGAGAGAGGAGAGAGAGAGGGGGGTTTCGCGGGAGGGGTAAAGGCGTTTTACCGACGGAACTTCCGATGGAAATATTTTCGTCGGAATATCCGTCGGTAATATTTCAGTACCGACGGATATTTCCGACGTAAATATTTCCGTCGAAGTTCGACTTATTTTCCGACGGATATCTGTAGTCGGAATATCCGTCGGAATTACTGACGGAAATTATCCGTCAGAAAAATCCGTCGGTAATCCCGCATTTTCTGTGGTGTACACAACATGAATATTTTCACGAAATAAAAATGCAACAAAATTCGCGTCGACACACTGTCCCATACTGGCACAACAGGTTTTCTGAGAAGGTCTCTAGTGTCGACACTACTGATCTAGTGTCGCCACATGTACAGACCTGTTGACTGGGTTTTCTGGGAGCTGTCTCTAGTGTCGACACTACTTGACCAGTTCTGCATTATTTGCCTTGTGTTTGAAGCATTGTGTCGACACCAGTAAGGGGTGTGTGTCGACACTACCTTTGCAAAAATATTGCATGTTTTGGGTCTGATCATTACATGGTGTCTACTAGCATGTGCATGATGTTATGTAGTATGCATGGACCTAAAAGAAATCAACCCATTGAGAAAAAATGGTAATGATATGAATACGATTCTAATGTGTAATTGTGATTGATCTTATGTCCACTGGATTATCTTGTGATCCTACTTATTGTCAACTGATATGATAAGAATATGATATGAATGTGGGGATGAATACATGTTAGTATGGACTTGTTAGTGGAGTTAATGTCAGATTTGCATATGAGTTTCAATAGTTACATGTTTCCGGTGTTCAATTAATTATTTGTCCATATGCATACATGCTAGGATGATCTGTGACTCGTCACTTACACATTTGCACGACTAGGCACACCCTTCTTGGGAATTGGGAAGCTCTCTGCTGGTTATTCTAAATGGTAGACTAGCGCCTTTTCCTTAAGACCTCATAAGTCTCCGCTCTGTATGGATTTCCACATAGAGGCCCGAGCTGTTTGTACCATGAAGTACCCTGGAGATAGAGAGCATATGTTCTGCATACGATCTGTCATTAGTTATCCTCATGTCAAGACATTAACAAATTATGAAACATAAGATACGTCGTTATACTGCCTTTTGTTCTCTTGAGCTATTTGTATACCTTAACTCTATGAATGATCATGTCTCTATTACTATGACCTTGTCATTGAAACTCTGTGGCCATAATATGAATATGTTGTTCAGCACAATATGGGACTTCGGTCCATTTGACCATGTCTGTGCACAAGGGGCCCGGTCCGGTCCTGGGGAGGAGCGCCCCAACGTATTTATTACCGCGAGAGTATGGACTTCTGGTGCTTGGCATAGCACAACGAATAGCAAGATTAGTGGAAATGTGCCATTGTTGATATGATAAGTTTGATTTGATATGATATGATAAGATTTGGTATGATAAGTCTGATCACGTGAATACGTGATATCTGTGAATATGGCCAATCTCTTTTGATATGATTCTACTCTTGAAATATCTGTCCATTGTATATACAATTCGATATTTGATTTGATATGTCATCTGTTCTATTCCTCTGTTCAACTTGTTAGAAAAGCATGCATTGTCATCATATCATGTGCATATCTTCCTATTTAAAATGGTAATCATGTATATTAGTGCCCGCACAATATTGAGATGTAAATCCTACTGAGCTAGTTCGCTCACCCCTATCATCCTACCCTTTTCAGATAGTGATGAGGAACTAGAGGAGTCGGATGGGGCAGGGCAAGAGTGATGAGCACCCGCATATGAGGAGTTGACAGTTTAGGAATAGATATTTGAGTAGTCTATGTAATAGTGAATCTTTTCTTCAGTTTTATTTGAATAATGGCCTTTAGCTAGTTCTTTCGATGTAGGTTGTAATTAGTTAAATGAAATGGAATAAAGTATATTTTTGGTGACCATATTATAGTCTCAAATGTGTTCTTTTGTTCAATCGTGACTCTGCGCTATTCAACTGTGATATGTCTATTTGTATCGTTCACGTCCCCCGGTAATTTATTCCGCTGCTAAATATCATGGCGTGACACAAACCCACTTCCTTGGCTTGCTCCCACACTTCTCTTGATCATGGGTAGTGGGAAGGCCATGTTGGCAGTTCCAAGACCTTGTCAAACACTTAGTTGGAAAGTTCCCATTGGTTTAAACCTTTCTATGTTGATTGTCACCTTGGCATTTCTGTTTCGTCATAGGGACGAGACTTTTCCCACCCTTGGGCTATATATATCCCCCAATCCACACCTGGACAGCGGTGGGAAGTTAGTCATTGAGAAGGGCTGCTAGGCTGCCATTTGTTGGGCTATAGGAGGTTCTCAACGCTGAGAGTAGGAGAAGGAAGTGCTGTTGTGGCTGTGCTTGTTCTCTCCTCATCAAAACAACCTTTTTCTAGTTCCAAGGCTTAGCTTTATATAGGAGGGTCGCCTTCTCCTCCCTCCTTTCATTCCTTGCATGCATTGTTCACACTCACACCCCCCCACACTCACATAGTTATCTTTCTCCCCACCCCTTAGAGAGGGTTTTTAAAGAAAGGAAGGAGGGAAACGATCATAATCCTTGTCTTTTACCCTCTCAAGCCGCCAATCGGTGCGGTTCCCTTCATTTGCATGCTATAAAACTCTATGTTATGAACTCTTACCGCACTTCCTTAGATTAATGGGTTTCATTTCGTGGCTATCTTTCAGGACAAATTAAAGAAGTCATTGTAGAGCCCTCTTTCTTTGGCAGCTGAAGAAGGAAGAGTGGAAGAACCCCATTGCAAACCACGAATGCTGCAACACGATCAACATATTCCACTTGGTGGAGGTTAAACACCCTGGCAATCGCTTTACTTTTTATCTCATTGCTAAAATACCCTAACTGATGCCACAAGAGCAATAGAACCACCACAAAAGGGTAGATCACACATTTAGGAAAGGGAAGACGGGTCATTCCGGACTTCTACAAATATTACACCAAGGAATTATATTTTATTAATTGTCCATGGTAGGGGTTTGACCTTGTTTTTTGGCGGTCTTCATCAAAATTTTGTAAAGATTTTAGTCTCTACTTTTTTGTGATTTATTTTATAGTCCATGTACCATCAGTAAACCAAATGCAAATTGTCCTTGCCTTCATTTTCGTCGGTAGTAAAAACATCAACGTTTTAATGGATATTTGAACATGCTACAACTATACAACTTTGAACACTTAAATGCACTACGTTTGTCATGCCTCGACGTAGAATGTCACGACGAGCATTTGATAGCAATATGAACACACATAATAGACAAGACATCCACCATGATTTGAGCATAATAAAGCCAATAACAATCTTTATTTCATTATTTTTACGACTTAAAATCTATTACATTCACCCATGTTGACAATACATAGAGCCTATCAAGACTATACATTGTTGAAGGAAAATCAAAGTCTAACATAGAACTAGATATCTTGACTCTAACTAGACGATTCTGCAGCACATGTATAGATGGGGCACTCGTTCACTCTAGCCCGTCCCCATGAATCTCATCGAATTCCTCATCACTTGGAATAGACATAGCAATTGTGTGAGCGAACGCTCAGTAGTGCTTAAATCTCTTGAATAGAGTAGGCTATATAGAATTAACATTTTAAAAGTAAGTAGAATATCTAAAGGCACGAGCAATCAAGTAAGAGCATGCCATGAATAACGAGTACACAATTTGGCCATATCACAATCATGATGTTACAAGCATGACACACGAGTACACAAATCGATTGCCATAGACCAATTTAACACGATTACATGATTTTGGTGCAATGCAACACCATGATCAAACAACCCCTGCAGGTACATGATATTCAGGTACTGCTCCGAAGACCTGACTGCCCCATTAACGTCTGTCATTATTAGTTCAATAGATCGGAAGATCATATGATTTTGTCTAGACAATCATTTATTAGCCATGAGAATGTTATGGAGTAAGATGACATTTAAGTAGGAGAACGAAATGAGACTTGTAATCTTAGAGCCAATCCAGGTTATAGCGTACCAAACCATGAGAAAAAAACTTCCTCCTAACACACACGAATATTTGGACAAGATGAGAATAGCAAGAACAATTGGTGCATAGCTGGTTGATACATGTCGTACAATTATCATGCATAATCAGGAGGGTTTTATGGGTTTTCATGGTACAACTAGCTCGACGACCTTGTGGGAAACCAAGGCTTGCGGAGACTTACAAATGTCCCACATGAAGATGCTCTAGTCTGACAGGAGAAATACCCGATAGAGTGTGTGTCAGTCATAGAGTAGTGTTCCTATATCACGAGAAGAACCCCACACGAGGTAATGGTCTTTGAAAACAATGGTACGAAAACATTAAAATGTTATTAACGTGATTAAGTCATTTTAACACTTATTATCGATCACTAATAGATACCATTAGGGTTATACACCATTAACTTACTATCTAAGTCACATATTTTGAGAAATCCAGGTTAGACACCAATTTAACACTTTATTACCCAACATTAATAGATTTCATTAGGGGTTATACACCATTAACAAAACTCGACGTACACTTAGTCAGATTGAGATAGGGTGTGGCGACCCTCATTATACCGGTACAGTTATACCAACCCACGTCGGTATAGTGAACGTTGCCACAGTGGGACATTTACCCAACAATAACATTCAGCTGAGATACACGTGAATATATGAACAGAGTAGCGGAAGTAAGAGAACTACTGTCTTCATTAGTTTCATCATCCACATTTAACATACATGATTCGATAACATTTAAAGAACTAAAGTCCACATAATTACATTGCTGAAATTAAATACATAATTGTCCACACTTAAACATTTTCTTTCCATAATAATGCTAGTACAATGTTGCAATTACATACTATGAAATCAAAATATCGCAAAGTACACCAACGATCTAATCTCGCGCTCGGAGTCGGTCTCCACTGCCTCCTCCGCAAGTGTGTCGTCACCACTATGCCTGTACGCCGAAGCAAGTAATGAGTCTAAAAGACTCAGCAAATAACTCTACACATACCATACATGTACGTGTGTCAGCAGATTTTACATACACACTTACAAGACACAAACATGTAGTATGCGTGACCTTGAAATAACAACCTATCAGGGTAATCTTATCAATGAAACATGAATCATGCTCCCAGATTTCCTAAATTAAAATCTCCTATCACATGTTCTCTAATCATTCCAACACATGAAAGTTCTACTCTCAATTAAGCTAAAACATGAAGCAGTTTAACATGGATAGCTTACACACATGAAGGAGAACATTGCTAACGTGGTTACTTCTCATTCGTACGCACGCACATAACCATTTTACATGCTTTAAGCTTGCTGTTTGACATGATTAAACACTTTGCAATCTACACATAAAGGCTATGTTCTCATTCAAACTACAACTGAGAGTAAACACACATGGAATGGGTTACACGTAAGTAAGGATTGTCCCTAGCATGGATTCTACGCATTGTACACATATAACACATGATCATAACCACATTTATGTTGCTGTCCTAACATGATTTCAAATCATCATATCATGGATTCCAATTCACATCCTCACATTTTGGTTTCACATTTTTACACAATTTTAATTCACATACCTCACTTTTTACACATTGCACATTTACACATTCACATTTACACATTGTTCACACTACACAATTTGCACATGATCACAATCACATTCACATTTTACACTTTAGTGCCGTGACACATAGTCCAAACCACCAGAGAAGGACACATCACATCACATACACATAGACGTCACCTAGGCAATACAGTGACGACTCTTGGACTGCACAGACCGGGAGAACAAGTCTCCACCCTAACTAGTGGTACTTGTCCACCTCCAGGATTTCATCCTAATGCCCTTAGGATCACAACACGAACCTTCCCATGGAGACTTTTCCATGGTATGGTTCCACAGCCCTCTATGGAAGCAGTATCACACTTGGCACAATTTGCACATTTACCGATTTTAACGCATATCTTTACACATGTCACTTGCCTCTCATTCATTTTCTTATTCACACAAGGGCTCTGTTTTCCTAACATGATTCTACAATCAACAAGGATTACATGTTCAGATATTTTCATAAATCAGATCACTCACTCAGTCACATTATTCCCACATTATCATTCATTGTTCCATTTTGCAAGGAAAATTCATATTTCACTATGTAGTTGTCCAAACGACCTGAGAATTTAACCACATGCTAATTTCGGGTTTAGGACCCTACATGAAAATTTTCACATTTTTATGATCCAAAATGCAATTGCAGAAAATTTAACATAATTTCCCGTATTATTCAAAATTCAATTTATCATGGTGTATAACATAAAAGTTCAGTTTAACAGATCATAACCCTGATCCCAATGTGCAAAATACCACCGAATTTTTCCCTGATTTATTACACAACACACGATTTACTGGAAATTTAGCAATCCTACACATGTTTTCTATTTTTTTCCAAGTATAAATTTGCAGTAAATCACATTGACATGGGAAAATCCAGAAAATTCAGAACAGAGACTGACGTATATAAACATGATTCAACAGGATTAGGGCATCATAATTTCCCACGGATTATTAGGGTCATGGTGAGCATACGGTCGTCTTCCACATGCAATTTAAATAAATAATAACTCAACCATTCACAATAAATGCACAACCATTCTCCCACACATTCCCACATTCACATTACATAGCATAATAGGTTTACAATATATCCTCATCGTGAAACATAACGGAAGTAATTATATATAAGGAGAGAACAGTTCATTGTTCTGTCCAGACGAACTTGGCGGCGGTCTCTGGCCGTTCCAGGAGTGGACGGCAAGATCGCTGGACGCATACGGGGAATCTTGGCGTCAAGGCATTGACGCCAAGTTCCTGTCTGTGCAGAAACACAGACCGAGCTCCAAATAATAGGGTGAATGGGGGATCTAGGACACGAGGAAAATATGTAAAAATCATAAAACCTACTAGACATCTACATGGACGATAGGGGTAGGTTACTTGCGTCTAGAAAATACTCTGAAGGGATCTAAATGGTCGGAGAAGCTCTCCTTGGGCAGTCCCAAGAAGTCTTCACGCCGGGTTCTAGGACGAAGATGCCTCCAAGATGAGGTCGGGGAAGCCTCCTCCTTCACTTCAGTTAGCTCCTTGTCAGGTAGATGGCCAGGAACAGCTTCAGAAGGTCGGATCCAAGCTTGCAAAGGTGGGGTTTTCTCACAGATTTTCTAGGGTTTCTTTTCTTCTCCTTCTTCTCCTATTGCAAAGAGAGTCAAGAGAGGTTTTCTGGTTGCAAAGGGGTTCAGATATAGGAGAGGGGCCTCTCCCATTCCCGCAGGGTTGATGTGAGCCCTTTCAGACCGTTGGAGACAGCTCCCCAATGGGTGAGCTAGCTTGCTCCCAGAAATCCGGCTCTGCAACGCATGCAGGTCAGAGAATTAACGTCCACATCGCTGGACGCTGGACTTAGTGTTGGCGTCCATAGGGTTGACGCCTACACAACTCAAACGTCCATTGATATTGACGCCAAGCTGGCCTTCAACCAGAACTCCAAAACATGCAGAAACCATGCACAACTTACACCTATATATGTATCATATGTTACTATTATGTACATACTACCATCATACCATTCATACATTATTTACATCTAATTTATACACATGCATTCAATAGTATACTAACTAGTGCTTACGTAGATATGCACATACACACATACACAAGCATGAAGTATCCATACGGAATACAATAATGCAAAAATTCGAGGGCCTTACACCCTCTCTCCCTTAAAAGAAACTTCGTCCTCGAAGTTAGACGACACTACTCAACAGAACGAGGGGATACGTCTTCGTCTTCTTCATCGCATCCTCAAGCTCCCAAGTAGCCTCCTCTCGCGAGAAGTTCCTCCAGAGAACTTTCACCGACGCAATACTCTTGTTCCGGAGATGCTGAACCTTCCGGTCAAGAATAGCTACTAGTTGCTCGACATACGACAGATCTGGCTGAATCTCCACTGGTTCATGACTAATCACATGAGACCTGAGCATCGAAACGTGGAAACGGATGAACACTAGCCAAAGCTGGGGTAAGGCTAGCTCATATGCCAAGCTGCCCAAACGTCTGAGAATCTCATATGGGCCATGAACCTAGGGCTCAACTTCACTATGCCTGCCAAATCTGACAACACCTCGAGTAGGCGATATCTTCAAGAAGACATGATCGCCAACCTCGAACTCCAAATCCTTCCTCCTGCTGTCGTTATAACTCTTCTGCCTATCCTGTGCCGCAACAAGCCTCTTTCTGATAAGCTGGATCTTATCCGAAGTTTCCTGAACTAACTCCGGTCCGATCAACTGCCTCTCACCAGTCTCCACCCAACATAAGGAGATCTGCAGGG
This sequence comes from Colocasia esculenta, assembly GCA_014218235.1. Taxonomy (NCBI): domain Eukaryota; kingdom Viridiplantae; phylum Streptophyta; class Magnoliopsida; order Alismatales; family Araceae; genus Colocasia; species Colocasia esculenta. Next base: position 32,231 of record JACBKR010001514.1, on the reverse strand, counting down.
CCTACCATACAACGCCTCGAATGGAGCCATACCAATACTTGCATGAAAGCTGTTGTTGTATGCGAACTCCACAAGAGGTAAATGGCGCTCCCAATCATCCTTCCAATCCAGAACACACGCCCTCAGCATATCCTCGAGCGTCTGGATAGTCCGCTCGGACTGTCCATCGGTCTGGGGATGAAACCCGAACTGAGCTTCAGCTCCAACCTAAAGCATCCTGAAGACCCTTCCACAACCTCGAAGTAAACCTCGGATCTCGATCCGAAATGATCGACTTCGGCACACCATGCAATCTATGATACTACTAACATACAATCTAGCTAAACTCTCTACTGACTGCTTCTTCTTCATAGGCAAGAAATGAGCAGTTTTCGAGAATCTATCTACAACTACCCAAATCGAGTCATTGCCCCGTCTAGATCGAGGCAAACCCGAAACAAAGTCCATAGTGACAGCTTCCCACTTCCACACTGGGATCTCCATCCTTTGCATAAGGCCGGATGGTCGCTGTCGCTCGGCTTTCACTTGCTGACACACTAGACATCTGGACACATAATCCGCTACATCCTTCTTCATGCCGGACCACCAAAATGATCTCTTCAGATCCTGATACATCTTAGTGTTACCCGGATGAATAGAGAATCGCGATCTATGAGCCTCTGCCAACACATGCTCACGAACATCTACTAAATCAGGGACACAAACACGGTGATGGAATCTAATCACACCGTCCTCATCGCGAGCAATGCCTACCTTGCCCACTAACTCTAAGAGTCTAGGGTCGGCTTCCTGTTGCTCGATCACCTCATCCAAAACCGAGGACCTAAGGTATAACTGAGCTACAAAAGCCTGGCATAGCGATGGCTCTAACTCAGTCAACGCGCAAGCCGCATCTTCCAACATCTTCCAATCCTGCTGGAGAGATGGCCTCCTTCTACTCAGAGTGTCCGCTACGACATTCGCCTTCCCAGGGTGATACTGAAGGTCGAAGTCATAGTCCTTCAAGAACTCAATCCATCTCCTCTGCCTCAGGTTTATTCCTTTTGGGAGAAAAGATACTTCAAGCTCTTGTGGTCGGTAAACACCTCAAATCTGACACCATAAAGATAGTGCCTCCAGATCTTTAGTGCATGAACCACTGCTGCGAGCTCCAGGTCATGAGTCGGATAGTTCTTCTCATGCTCCTTCAACTGACGAGAAGCATAAGCCACTACCCTTTCTTGCTGCATCAGCACACAGCCCAAACCAATCCGAGACACATCCGTGTAGATACCAAAACCCTCTACACCGCTCGGTAAGACTAACACCGGAGCTGACGTAAGCTTAGTCTTCAACAACTGAAAACTACTCTCACACTTCTCGGACCAAACAAACTTCACTCCCTTTCTGGTGAGCTGAGTCAAAGGGGTGGCGATGGATGAAAATCCCTCAATAAATCGCCGATAGTAACCAGCTAACCAAATAAAACTACGAATCTCCGAAGGGGTCTGGGGAATCTCCCAATCCATAACAGCCTGGACCTTTGCTGGGTCAACTGCTACACCAGTACCGGAGATAACATGCCCGAGGAAATGAACCTCGTGCAACCAGAAATCGCACTTGCTGAATTTAGCATACAGCTTGTGCTCACGAAGAACCTCTAACACTACCCTCAAATGCTGACGGTGTGTGGCCTCGTCCGGAGAGTAGACCACCACACATCAATAAACACTACGACAAAGCTATCTAGATAAGGCCTAAACCCCGGTTCATGATATCCATGAACGCTGCAGGGGCGTTGGTCAATCTGAAAGGAAGAACCAAAAACTCATAATGTCCATAACGGGTTCTAAACGCCGTCTTGGACACATCCTCACTCCGAATCCTCAACTGATGATAACCAGATCGCAAATCAATCTTAGAAAAGACTGTTGCATCTTGCAACTGGTCAAACAAATCATCAATACGAGGTAAGGGACTTGTTCTCACAGTCACTTGGTTCAGCTTTCTGTAGTCAATGCATAACCTAAGTGACCCGTCTTTCTTCTGACGAATAATATAGGTGCGCCCCAAGGGGAAACACTAGGGCGAATAAATCCCTTATCAAGCAACTCTTGCAACTGCCTCCTCAACTCGGCTTGTAACACCCCGAAAATTAGCAATTTATAATTTCAAAAATATAGAGGGATAAATTAATAAACGTATTGAGAGACTTCCAATACCCTGTGTTAATGACCTATTAACCAGATTGGGGCCAATAGAGCATATTTAGCCCAAGGATATGAATAAACTAGGACAGGAAATTGCCCAAAAATTCGTGTATGTAATTATGCAGTAATTAGTGAGGGTAATTTAGGGTTAAATTATGGAGGAGTAGTCATGAAAGGTAAGCCAAAACCAAACTCAATCCCAATTGGTGGTTTCCTAAACCTTGGCTACCTCTTTGGGTAAGGGAATCCCAGATTTCCTGGAAACTAGGAAACAGAGCTCGTAGCCCCTTTCCTAGTATCGTTAGGACTCTTAACAACATCCTAAAACTATAAGAACTCGTCCTCAAACTCTTGGAGAAGGTTTAACAACGAGTTGGAGTCGTTTGGAGGCAGGCAAGAACTTCTGAGGAGCAGGAGAAAGGCTGGGAATCCGTAGCTTCATCCCCTGCATCCTCTGTTGCTCCAGAACATCAACGGTTTTAGATCTTCGAAAAGGTAGGTGTTCTCGGGCCAAGATTAAAGAAAACCTATACCATCATGTAGAGCATCAAGTCTATGTCATTTGCACTTGATTTGCCCAATTTTCATGGAGTATTCATCGTGTATTGGTGATTTTCCCGAAGTCTTGCACAGTTAGGGCTTTTCCCGTTCGTCTTTTGTGCACACGATGGAAGACCGAATTTGACTAAACTTTCTTCATGAAAGTTCTTTTATTTGAAGTCACGATCATCTTCATTTTGGACATTTTATCCAAAGGTTTTACGTTAGAGAGTTAGGAGCATATAAGAGAGTCTCTGCTTGATACTGTGATTTCGGGTTTCACTTAATTTTTGTTATTCACATGTTTTCTCGGGATTCAAGAACGAATTTGATCAACCCTCAACATAAAATTCTTTACTAGTTGTCCTCTTCATCTTTCATGTTGAATGTTTTATCCAAATGTCAATCGTTAGAGAGTTATAAGAGTTGGAAGTGAATCGCTGCATGGCATGTGTTTTCGGGTTTCACATGACTCATAAGTTTTGTTCTGGAAGGGCTCTAGTGTCGACACTACTTGAACTAGTGTCGACACACTATCCCAAGGCAGCCCAGAGAGTGTTCTGGGAAGCCCTCTAGTGTCGACACTACCTCATCTAGTGTCGAGACCCTGTCCCCAACAGCCAGAAGAGTGTTCTGAGAAGCCATCTAGTGTCGACACTACCTCATCTAGTGTCGACACACTGTCCCAGTTTTTCCCAGAAAGTCCTGGGAAACTGATATAGTGTCGACACTACCTCAACTAGTGTCGAACACTGTCCCATGTTTTCCAGAAGGTTTTCTGGACTGTCTCTAGTGTCGACACTACTTGAACTAGTGTCGACACTACCTGACCAATTTTGCATGATTTTGTCTTGTGTTTAGAGCATGGTGTCGACACCACTTGATCTAGTGTCGACACTACCCTTACAAGATTTTTGCATGATTTAGGTCTAATCATTTCATGATATCTACAAGTATGTGCATGATGTTATATAGTATGCATGGACTTAAAATAATCAAACCATTGAAGGAAATGGTAATGATATGAATATGATTCTAATGTGTAATTTTGATTGTCCTTATGTTCATTGATTATCTTGTGATCTTGCTTACTGTCAATTGATAAGATAAGAATATGATATGAATGTGGGGATCAATACATGTTAGTATGGACATGTTAGTGGTGTTAATGTTATGATTTGCATATGAGTTTCATGGCTACATGTTTTCCGGTGTTCAATTGATTATTTGTCATATGCATACATGTTAGGAAAGTACATGTTCTACATACGATCTGTCTTTAGAAACATCCTCTCGTCAAGACATTAATGAACTATGAAACATAAGATACGTCGTTATCCTGCCTTCTTCTTTTGAGCTGTTTGTCATTCCTTGACTCTATGAATAATCATGTTCTTTTTACTATGAGCTTGTCATTGAAACTCTGTGGCCATAATATGAATATGTTTGTTCGGCACAATGTGGGACTCCGGTCCAAAACTTGATACAATGCCTGTGCAATAGGGCCCTGTCCGGTCCTGGGGAGGAGCGTCCCAACGTACTTGTTAACCGCGGGAGTATGGACTCTTGGTGCTTGGCATAGCACACCTGACATGCAAGATTGTGAAAATGTGCCTCCTGTTTGACTTGATAAGTTTGACTTGACATGATATGATACGTTTGTTCTTGTGAACACATGAACTCTGCTTGAATATGGCCAATCTCTTCTGACATGATTTTATTCTTGAATTATCTGTCCATTGTATATGAACTCGACAATTGATTTGATATGATATCGTTCTACTTTGCTATTCAACTTGTTAGAAAAGCATGCATTGTCAGCATACTCAAAGCATATCTGCCTACTTAAATGTTAATCATGTATACTAGTGCCCGCACGTGATTGAGATATAAATCCTACTGAGCTAGTTCGCTCACCCCTATCATCCTGCCCTTTTTCAGGTAGTGATGAAGAACCAGTGGAGTCAGATGGGACTGGGCAAGAGTGACGAGCAACCGTCCTAGAATAGATGACAGTTTAGAATAGAATTTGAGTAGTCTATGTAATAGTGAAACTTTTTTGAAAGTTTTTATTTGAATGATGGACCCTTTTGTTGATTTCTTATGTGAGGTTGTATCTAGTTGAATGGAATGAATTAAAGTATACTTTTGGTGACCATATTATAGTCTTGAATGTGTTATTATATTCGATTGTGACTCTGCACTATTCAACTGTGATACGCCGGTTTGTATCGTTCACGTCCCCCGGTATTTATTCCGCTGCTAAATATTCGGGGCGTGACAGTTGGTATCAGAGCCTGAACTTTAGGGTCCAAGGGATTAGGAACATAGAATGAAACTAGATTACAGTCAAAACCTCGTACCTAATGTGAGCTTGGGTAGAGCCATGGGAATAGAAGTCACATGTGATATATTTAGATGACTAACTCACATTATTATCTTGAAGGTGATTATTACCTCAATGGCCGCAACGTGCCCAGGCTAGGGACATGCAACGAACCATACAGAACTTGACTCAGGCTATCTTACAAGCCACCCAGGGTGGAGGTAACCGCGGAGCCGGTGAGCTCCACCGGAATTTTCGGAACATGGATCCGCCTAGGTTTGAAGGGAGTACTAACCCAGATGTTGCTGAACTTGGTTTAAAGAGATTGAAAGGATATTCAGGGTTATGCAATGCACAGACCAGAACAAGGTACTCCTGGCACTTTCCAGTTGGAAAAGGATGCCAGGGCATGGTGGGAGTCGGTAGAAGCAACCTTAAATGGACAACAACTAACATGGGCTCAGTTCATTGAGCGTTTCAACGCCAAGTACTTTTCTGAGAGGGTCCAAGAACGGAAAGCAGCCGAATTTGCGGCTTTGAAGCAGAGAGGACTCAATGTGGCTGAGTATGAGGCCCAATTCTCTCGGCTGTCCCGATACGCTGTTCACTTGATTGGGACAGAAGGATGAAGGCGAAACGCTTTCTGAATGGCTTGAGGCCCCAGTTCATCACCCAACTGGCGCCAATGGACATTCAAACTTATGCTGAAATGGTTAAGAAGGCTCAACTATTGGAAGATGCCATGGAGACTGCCGAAGGATTAAAGGAAAATCCGTGAAACGAGAACAAGTGTCTTCTGCTGGGAGGTATCAGCCGACTATTGGAAGAAAAGGCCCAGTGGCGGGGTAAATGAACCAGCGGAAAAAGCCGAAGGAGCTAGGTAAGCAAGTAATGGTGACAACGGGAGAAAGGTGTAAACATTGTGACAGAGCTGGTCATCGGACTGAAGAATGCTGGAGAGCGCAAGGGAGATGCCTACGCTGTGGGAGTCGTGACCATAGGATCTCGGACTGCCCAATGTTGAAAGAACAAGCCCCTCAGGACAAACGTCAGAATGGACAGAAGAGGCAAGGCCGACTGCAAGCTGTCCAGGAACCAGAAACTGCTGAAGAAGGAGGTATCGTGGAAGGTACACTTACTATTCTTTCCCGACCTGCATATGTTCTCTTTGATACGGGAGCTACGCACTCCTTCATATCTCAAACATTTTTGATACCCTACTGTGAAAACCGTCCCAATGAAATCCGGAATAGTTGTGTCAACCCCGATTGGTCCGGGTACCAATCTTACAAAATATACCATCCAGTGAGGTGTTGATTGAAACCCAAAACCTACCAGCAAATTTAATATGTATGGACATGGCGGGGTATGATGTGATACTGGGAGCAGACTGGATGTCTGAACATGGGGCTAGTATAATTGCAGGAGAAGTCGGGTAACTTTTAGCCAGTACCCAACTAGTGTTCACAGGGGATAGAAACCGCAGGATTGTCACTTATCTCTGCACTACAAGCCAAAAGAGATGATGAGGAAGGTTGTATGGCCTTTCTTGCTGCTGTAGTCATTGCAAAGAAGGAAGTCAAAGTAGAGGACATCCATGTCGTCAGCGAATACGCTGATGTTTTTCCCGAAGACTTGCCAGGAATTCCTCCGGAGCGAGAGGTCGATTTTACCATCGAATTGGTCCCTGGTGCAGCACCGGTATCTAGGGCACCATATAGAATGTCCCCCGCAGAACTGAAAGAATTAAAAGAGCAACTGATGGAACTGTTAGAGAAGGGTTTCATCCGACCAAGCACATCGCCATGGGGTGCACCTGTCCTCTTCGTCAAGAAGAAAGATGGGTCGATGAGGCTATGCATAGATTACAGACAACTGAATCAGTTAACCATCAAGAACAAATACCCTCTGCCGAGAATTGATGAGTTGTTTGATCATTATCTGGAGCTAGATACTTCTCTAAAATAGATCTCCGATCCGGTTATCATCAATTGAGGATCAAAGGAGAAGACATTCACAAGACTGCCTTCCGAAGCAGGTATGGGCATTATGAATTTATTGTTATGCCTTTTGGACTAACAATGCCCCTGCAGTTTTCATGCAGCTGATGAATAGCATTTATCGCCCATATCTTGATAAGTTTGTGGTGGTATTCATCGATGATATATTGATTTATTCCAAGACAAAGGAAGAGCATGAGGAGCATTTGAGATATTTCATTGCAGATTTTGAGGGAGAACAAACTATATGCCAAGTTAAGTAAATGTGAATTCTGGCTTGAGGAGGTATCCTTTCTAGGACATGTGGTAACCAAGGATGGTATCGCTGTTGATCCATCAAAGGTTGAGGCTGTTCTGAAATGGGAAAGACCGACAAGCGTCACTGAGATCAGGAGCTTCCTAGGTTAGCAGGATATTACCGAAGGTTTATAAAGGATTTCTCAAAGATTGCAGTGCCATTAACCAAGCTGACCCGAAGGAAAATCCGTTTGTGGGACTGATGATTGTGAGGGAAGTTTAACAACTTGAAGAAGTGTCTGACCACTGCTCCTGTCCTCGCCTTACCCACTGAAGAGGGAGGATTTGAAATTTATTCAGATGCTTCTGGAATATCTGGGATGCGTCTTAATGCAACAAGGAAGTTATAGCTTATGCCAGACAGTTGAAGATCCACGAAGTGAACTATCCGTTCATGACCTGGAGTTGGCAGTGTAGTATTCGCCTTGAAAATTTGGAGGCATTATATCTATGGTAAGCAATTTAAGGTCTTTTCTGACCACAAGAGTTTGAAATACTTGTTCTCACACAAAGGAGCTGAACATGAGACAAAGAAGGTGGTTAGAGTACCTTAAGGACTTTGACTTTTCCATTCAATATCACCCTGGGAAAGCCAATGTAGTGGCAGACGCTCTAAGTAGACAACCAGGAGCTATGCTAGCTAGTATGATGTTGGAGAATGGAAGTTACTGGAGCAATTTGCAAGCTTGAATTAGACATGGAAAAGAAGGAGAAACAAGTAATGATTTCCAATCTCCAGATACAATCCGGTCTACTGACCGAAATCAAGGAGAAACAGGGAGAAGATCCATTCTTAGTTCAGATCAGGGAGAAGCTAGAAAAGACCTGACTTTACTCTATCAGCGAGGGAAGATTATTATTCCGAGGTAGAACATGTGTCCCTGATCATGAAGAACTCAAGAAGAGGTTACTGAATGAAGCTCCCAGTCCAAATATACGATTCATCCAGGATCAACAAAGATGTACCAAGATTTGAAAAGGTCGTACTGGTGGCCAAACATGAAGAGGGATGTGGCCGATCATGTGGCATACTGTTTAACATGCATGAAAGTCAAAGCCGAGCATTTTCGTACAGCTGGTGGACTGCTACCACTAGAAATCCCAGAGTGGAAGTGGGATAGTATCGGTATGGACTTTATCATGGGATTGCCCAAGACTAGAGGTGGTATGGATGCAATTTGGTAATAGTTGATCGATTGACTAAGTCGGCTCACTTCTTGCCGATCAAGAGTACATGGTCAGTGGATGTGTTGGCCGCTCTATATGTTAAGGAAGTAGTTAGACTGCATGGGGTTCCATCTAGCATAATATCAGATCGGGACCCTAGATTTACTTCACACTTCTGGAAGGGTTTACAAGCAGCAATGGGTACTAAACTAAACTTTAGTACTGCCTTCCATCCTCAGACTGATGGACAAACTGAAAGGACCAATCAAATTGTGGAGGATATGCTTCGTGCTCTGGTGCTGGATTTCAAAGGTCGATGGGATGATCAGTTGTACTTGATGGAGTTTGCTTATAACAACAGCTATCAGGCTAGTATCAAAATGGCTCCATTTGAAGCCTTATATGGCAGGAGTTGCAGATCACCCCTTTGTTGGGAAGAGGTTGGGGAGAACCAATGGGTTGGACCCGACTTGATTGAGGCAACTGTCCGGAAGGTTCAGATTGTCAGGGAACGTCTGAAGATAGCACAATCCAGACAGAAGAGTTATGCAGACAGAGAAGGAGAGAACTGGAATTTCAGGTTGGCGAACATGTTTTCTTGAAGGTCTCACCTTCAAGGGGAATACAAAGATTTGGGATCAAAGGAAAACTAAGTCCCAGATTCATAGGGCCATTTGAAATTCTGGAAAGAATTGGTCAGGTGGCGTATAGACTTGCACTACCTCCGCAACTGGCAACCGTGCATAATGTGTTCCACATATCCATGCTGCGGAAGTACTTATTCAATGCCGACCATGTAATTGACCACGAGGACTTGGAGATTCGGGAGGACCTGACTTATGAAGAGAAGCCGATCAAACTGTTGGATCGGAAGATTCAGCGACTCAGGAATCGTACCATACCTATGGTGAAGGTCCAATGGAGTCGAGACGGAGTTACTAATGCTACCTGGGAAACAGAGGAAAGAATGAAGAAAAACCACCCGGAACTATTCTCAGGTACGAACTACACCATTATGCGTAAATTGGGGACCAAATTTCTTAAGTGGGGGAGGATGTAACACCCAGAAATTTAGCAATTTAAAATTTCAAAAATATAGAGGGATAAATTAATAAACGTATTGGAGAGACTTCCAATACCATGTGTTAATGACCTATTAACAATGGGGCCAATAGAGCATATTTGGCCCAAGATATGAATAAACTAGGACAGGAAATTGCCCAGAAATTCGTGTATGTAATTATGCAGTAATTAGTGAGGGTAATTTAGGGTAAATTATGGATGAGTAGTCATGTAAGGTAAGCCAAAACCAAACTCAATCCCAATTGGTGTTTCCTAAACCTTGGCTACCTCTTTTGGGTAAGGAATCCCAGATTTCCTGGAAACTAGGAAACAGAGCTCGTAGCCCCTTTCCTAGTATCGTTAGGACTCTTAACAACATCCTAAAACTATAAGAACTCGTCCTCAACTCTTGGGGAAGGTTAACAACGAGTTGGAGTCGTTTGGAGGCAGGCAAGAACTTCTGAGGAGCAGGAGAAAGGCTGGGAATCCGGAGCTTCATCCCCTGCATCCTTGTTGCGTCCAGAACATCAACGGTTTTAGATCTTCGTAAAGGTAGGTGTTCTCGGCCAAGATTAAAGAAAACCTATACCATCATGTAGAGCTCGAGTCTATGTTCATTTGCACTTGATTTGCCCAATTTTCATGGAGTATTCATCGTGTATTGTGATTTCCTGAAGTCTTGCACAGTTAGGGCTTTTACCGTTCGTCTTATTGTGCACACGATTCAAGACCGAATTTGACTAAACTTTCTTCATGAAAGTTCTTTTATTTGAAGTCACGATCATCTTATATGTTGGACGTTTTGTCCAAAGGTTTTAGTTAGAGAGTTAGGAGCATGATAAGAGAGTCTCTGCTTGATACTGTGATTTCGGGTTTCACTTGATTTTTGTTCTTCACATGTTTTCTTAGGATTAGAACCGAATTGATCAAACCCTCAACAAAAAATTCTTCTACTAGTTGTCCTCTTCATCTTTCATGTTGAACGTTTTGTCCAAATGTCAACAGTTAGAGAGTTATAAGAGTTGGAAGTGAATCGCTGCATGGCATGTGTTTTCGGGTTTCACATGACTCATAAGTTTTGTTCTGGAAGGGCTCTAGTGTCGACACTACTTGAACTAGTGTCGACACACTGTCCCAAGGCAGCCCACGGAGTGTTCTGGGAAGCCCTCTAGTGTCGACACTACCTCATCTAGTGTCGACACCCTGTCCCAAACAGCCCAGAGAGTGTTCTGAGAAAGCCATCTAGTGTCGACACTACCTCATCTAGTGGCCACACTGTCCCAGTTTTTCCCAGAAAGTTCTGGAAACTGATCTAGTCGACACTACCTCAACTAGTGTCGACACACTGTCCCATATTTTCCAGAAGGATTCTGGAACCTGTCTCTAGTGTCGACACTACTTGAACTAGTGTCGACACTACCTGACCATTTTTGCATGATTTTGTCTTGTGTTTGGAGCATGGTGTCGACACCACTGATCTAGTGTCGACACTACCCTTACAAGATTTTTGCATGATTTAGGTCTAATCATTTCATGATGTCTACAAGCATGTGCATGATGTTATATGTATGCATGGACTTAAAATAATCAAACCATTGAAGGAAATGGTAATGATATGAATATGATTCTAATGTGTAATTTTGATTGTCCTTATGTTCATTGGATTATCTTGTGATCTTGCTTATTGTCAATTGATAAGAAAGAATATGATATGAATGTGGGGATCAATACAATTAGTATGGACATGTTAGTGGTGTTAATGTTATGATTGCATATGATTTCATGGCTACATGTTTTCCGGTGTTCAATTGATTATTTGTCATATGCATACATGTTAGGAAAGTACATGTTCTACATATGATCTGTCTTTAGAAACATCTTCTCGTCAAACATTAATGAACTATGAAACATAAGATACGTCGTTATCCTGCCTTGTTCTTTTGAGCTGTTTGTCATTCCTTGACTCTATGAATGATCATGTTCTTTTTACTATGAGCTTGTCATTGAAACTCTGTGGCCATAATATAATATGTTTGTTCGGCACAACGTGGACTCCGGTCCAAAACTTGATACAATGCCTGTGCAATAGGGCCCTGTCCGGTCCTGGGGAGGAGCGCCCCAACGTACTTGTTAACCGCGGGAGTATGGACTCTTGGTGCTTGGCATAGCACACCTGACATGCAAGATTGTGAAAATGTGCCTCCTGTTTGACTTGATAAGTTTGACTTGACATGATATGATACAGTTTGTTCTTGTGAACACATGAACTCTGCTTGAATATGGCCAACTCTTCTGACATGATTCTATTCTTGAATTATCCGTCCATTGTATATGGAACTCGACAATGATTGATATGATATCCGTTCTACTTTGCTATTCAACTTGTTAGAAAAGCATGCATTGTCAGCATACTCATAAGCATATCTGCCTACTTAAAATGTTAATCATGTATACTAGTGCCCGCACGTGATTGAGATATAAATCCTACTGAGCTAGTTCGCTCACCCCTATCATCCTGCCCTTTTTCAGGTAGTGATGAAGAACCAGTGGAGTCAGATGGGACTGGGCAAGAGTGACGAGCAACCGTCCTAGAAATAGATGACAGTTTAGAATAGAAATTTGAGTAGTCTATGTAATAGTGAAACTTTTCTGGAAGTTTTTATTTGAATGATGGACCCTTTGGTTGATTCTTCTTATGTGAGGTTGTATCTAGTTGAATGGAATGAATTAAAGTATACTTTTGGTGACCATATTATCTTGAATGTGTTATTATATTCGATTGTGACTCTGCACTATTCAACTGTGATACGCCGGTTTGTATCGTTCACGTCCCCCGGTATTTATTCCGCTGCTAATATTCGGGGCGTGACACGGCTAACTCTCCGCAGGTGCCATCCGATATGGAGCCTCGAGATAGGAGAGTGCCCGGAAGCACTCTATGGTAAACTCTATCTCTCCTCGGTGGCAACCAGACAAATCATCAGGAAAGACGTCTGGAAAATCCTGCACTACCTCAATCTCTGCAAGAGTAGGTGACTCAACAGTCTCTGGCACTAGTACCACGCTGGCAAGAAAGCGTCACAACCCTGTTTACCATGCGCATCGCCTTCATGCAGAGATGACTAACTTTCCCGCCAAATCCTTGGCAAGGGGTGAGAGAACTCATCCTCATCAGGAATGCGGAAAACAATCCTCTTCCGACGACAATCCACTAAAGCATAGTGCTCCTCTAGCCATTCCAGACCAGAATAGCATCATAGTCCTTCATCCTAGCAAGAAGAAACACCCTTCTAGGACTCTATCCTCATGCACACAGGTAGCGACGGAATGCACTTCCTAGTCGATACCGTACCCGCAGGGGTGTGCACAGAAAAGGGACCTCTAAAACCTCAGACTCTACACCTGACTCTAGGCTAACTGCCTAGCGAATCGCTCGATATGAACTAGTGAGTAGCACCCGTATCAAACAAAACCCGAGCGTGCACACTTAAAATAAAACCGTACCTTCGGTGACATGCTCCACCTGCTCGGCGTCCTCGCGTGCTAGAGCGAACACTCGAGCTGGGCTCGAGGCCTTCCTGGTCTTCCTATAGCTGGCGCTGCTTCCGCTATCGCTGGGGCTGGCGCTCCGCGCTGGACTCCCTGCTGAAGTCTTGGGCAATCCATGATCTTGTGGTCGCTGCTCCGCACTTCAAGCACTTTCCCGTAATCATCCACCTTCGGTACCACCATGTGTCTTCCCACAGTGGGGATACTCTTTCTTCACACCAGGAGAACGTACAGAAGGTACCTGAGAACTGCCGACTGCCACTGATCGCTGCTGTGTCGGTACACCGCTTTCTTCTTATCCTGTCGCTGGAACGTAGCTGTAGGTCTCTTCTGCGAAGCCTTCTTCTCTTCAAGATATTGTTCCATCTCACCCTCCTGCCTACAAGCAGCACTAAGGGCCTCGTCCAATGCGGTGGTCACAACGCCACGATCTCGTCCGCAGTGATGGCTTGAGTCCCATCACGAACTTCTTTGTCTTCCTGCGCTCATCTGCCACTATATGAGGTGCATACTTAGAGAGTTCAGAAATCTTACCTCATATTCTAGCACGGTCATGGAGCCTTATGCCAAAGATAGGAATTCTTGCTCCATCCGATCTTGAATATGCTCGGGGATGAACTTGGTCCGAAAGAGCCTCACGAACTCGTCCCAAGCAACATCAATGCTCCATCCTCAAACCGGGTACGCAGTAATGAAGCCCACCATACATCAGCTCTTTCCTGCAGTACACCGCTCATAAGCACCATCTAAACAAATCTAACTTAACAAAACATACAAGCATATAAACTAAAGCATACCTGTAGCATGTAGGTGCTATGTGACCTTATCCTCATCTGCACACCTGATGGCTCGGAAGATCTTTTCTATCTCCCTCATCCAGCTTTCTGCCAACAATGGGTCGCTCTCCCCCTTAAAAGAGGGTGGCAGCATCCTCTTGAATCTTTCCATGGTAGAAGGTCCACCATGGTCCTGAGCTGGTACTTGAGCCTGCTACAGTACACAGCAAGCATACACAATCACACAATATCGCGTAATTAAATAAAACAGACTATTAATCATTTTATTAGTCTAACATGAGCCTCCAACTGTGCCTGGAGTGCTGCCTGAGTGTGAGCCTGCGTCTGCATGGCTTGCACCAGACCTTGCATGAATACTCCATAATCCACAGGCGGCGGTGGGGGAAGTACAGGACCTTGCGGTGCGGGGCCTGCTGCTCCGCCCGCTCCTCACGTCTCGGCTCGTCCTCACGGGCCGGCGCTCCGCCATGCCTACCTCTCGAAGCCATGGCTATAATAATTTCAGCCATCATTAGAGCTACTTTAATTTATTTCCTAACCGTTTTCTTATCTATTTTTCATTCATTATTAATCAATTCTACACATGTCGACATTCCTATGTAGACTTAGCATGTAATAAGATGATGACTTATGTATATTCATGTGCAATCTCAACCGGTCTCTCTGATACTAATCTCTGTGCCGACCCTCATAATACCAGTACAGTTATACCAACCCACGTCGGTATAGTGACGTTGCCACAGTGGGACATTTACCCAACAATAACATTCAGCTGAGATACACGTGAATATATGAATAGAGTAGCGGAAGTAAGAGAACTACTGTCTTCATTAGTTTCATCATCCACATTTAACATACATGATTCGATAACATTTAAAGAACTAAAGTCCACATAATTACATTGCTGAAAATTAAATACATAATTGTCCACACTTAAACATTTTCTTTCCATAATAATGCTAGTACAATGTTGCAATTACATACTATGAAATCAAAATATCGCAAAGTACACCAACGATCTAATCTCCGCGCTCGGAGTCGGTCTCCACTGCCTCCTCCGCAAGTGTGTCGTCACCAACTATGCCTGTACACCGAAGCAAGTAATGAGTCTAAAAGACTCAGCAAATAACTATACGCATACCATACATGTACGTGTCATAGCAGATTTTACACACACACTTACAAGACACAAACATGTAGTATGCGTGACCTTGAAATAACAACCTATCAGGGTAATCTTATCAATGAAACACATGAATCATGCTCCCAGATTTCCTAAATTAAAATCTCCTATCACATGTTCTCTAATCATTCCAACACATGAAAGTTCTACTCTCAATTAAGCTAAAACATGAAGCAAGTTTAGCATGGATAGCTTACACACATGAAGGAGAACATTGCTAACGTGGTTACTTCTCATTCGTACGCACGCACATAACCATTTTACATGCTTTAAGCTTGCTGTTTTGACATGATTAAACACTTTGCAATCTAACACATAAGGCTATGTTCTCATTCAAACTACAACGTGAGAGTAAACACACATGGAATGGGTTACACGTAAGTAAGGATTGTCCCTAGCATGGATTCTACGCATTGTACACATATAACACATGATCATAACCACATTTATGTTGCTGTCCTAACATGATTTCAGATCATCATATCATGGATTCCAATTTCACATCCTCACATTTTGGTTTCACATTTTTACACAATTTCTAATTCACATACCTCACTTTTTACACATTGCACATTTACACATTCACATTACACATTGTTCACACTACACAATTTGCATATGATCACAATCACATTCACATTTTACACTTTAGTGCCGTGACACATAGTCCAAACCACCAGAGAAGGACACATCACATCACATACACATAGACGTCACCTAGGCAATATAGTGACGACTCTTGGACTGCGCAGATCGGGAGAACAAGTCTCCACCCTAACCAGTGGTACTTGTCCACCTCCAGGATTTCATCCTAATGCCCTTAGGATCACAACACATTGAACCTTCCCATGGGGACTTTTCCATGGTATGGTTCCACAGCCCTCTATGAAAGCAGTATCACACTTGGCACAATTTGCACATTTACCGATTTTAACGCATATCTTTACACATGTCACTTGCCTCTCATTCATTTTCTTATTCACACAAGGGCTTTGTTTTCCTAACATGATTCTACAATCAACAGGGATTACATGTTCAGATATTTTCATAAATCAGATCACTCACTCAAGTCACATTATTCCCACATTATTATGCATTGTTCCCATTTTTGCAAGGAAAATTCATATTTCATTATGTAGTTGTCCAAACGACCTGAGAATTTAACCACATGCTAATTTCGGGTTAAGACCCTACATGAAAATTTTCACATTTTTCTGATCCAAATGCAATTGCAGAAAATTAACATAATTTCCCGTATTATTCAAATTCAATTTATCATGGTGTATAACATAAAAGTTCAGTTTAACAGATCATAACCCTGATCCCAATGTGCACAATACCACAGGAATTTTTCCCTGATTTATTACACAACACACGATTTGTGGAAATTTAGCAATCCTACACATGTTTTCTATTTTTTTCCAAGTATAAATTTGCAGTAAATCACATTGACATAGGAAAATTCCAGAAAATTCAGAACAGAGACTGACGTATATAAACATGATTCAACGGGATTAGGGCATCATAATTTCTCACGGATTATTAGGGTCATGTGAGCATACATGGTCGTCTTCCACATGCAATTTAAATAAATAATAACTCAACCATCCACAATAAATGCACAACCATTCTCTCACACATTCCCACATTCACATTACATAGCATAATAGGTTTACAATATATCCTCATCGTGAAACATAACGAAAGTAATTATATATAAGGAGAGAACAGTTCACTGTTCTGTCAGACGAACTTGGCGGCGGTCTCTGGCCGTTCCAGGAGTGGACGGCAAGATCGCTGGACGCATACGGGGAATCTTGGCGTCAAGGCATTGACGCCAAGTTCCTGTCTGTGCAGAAACACAGACCGAGCTCTAAATAACAGGGTGAATGGGGGATCCAGGACACGAGGAAAATATGTAAAAATCATAAAAACCTACTAGACATCTACATGGACGATAGGGGTAGGTTACTTGCCTCTAGAAAATACTCCGAAGGGATCTAAATGGTCGGAGAAGCTCTCCTTGGGCAGTCCCAAGAAGCTCCCAAGAAGTCTTCACGCCGGTTCTAGGACGAAGATGCCTCCAAGATGAGTCGGGGAAGCCTCCTCCTTCACTTCAGCTAGCTCCTTGTCGGGGTAGATGGCCAGGAACAGCTTCAGAAGGTCGGATCCAAGCTTGCAAAGGTGGGGTTTTCTCACAGATTTTCTAGGTTTCTTTTCTTCTCCTTCTTCTCCTCTTGCAAAGAGAGTCAAGAGAGGTTTTCTGGTTGCAAAGGGGTTCAGATATAGGAGAGGGGCCTCTCCCATTCCCGCAGGTTGATGTGAGCCCTTTCAGACCGTTGGAGACAGCTCCCCAATGGGTGAGCTAGCTTGCTCCCGGAAATCCAGCTCTGCAACGCATGCAGGTCAGAGAATTAACGTCCACATCGCTGGATGCTGGACTTAGTGTTGGCGTCCATAAGGTTGACGCCTACACAACTCAAACGTCCATTGATATTGACGCAAGCTGGCCTTCGGCCAGAACTCCAAAACATGCAGAAACCATGCACAACTTACACCTATATATGTACCATATGTTACTATTATGTACATACTACCATCATACCATTCATACATTATTTACATCTAATTTATACACATGCATTCAATAGTATACTAACTAGTGCTTACTTAGATATGCACATACACACATACACAAGCATGAAGTATCCATACGGAATACAATAATGCAATGAAATTCGAGGGCCATACATAGGGTATATCCAGAATGCGATAGACCAGTAAACAAAATGCAATAGCATTCTCAGATTAGACAGGCAAAAGGTGGCACATTACCTGTTAGGTGATGACGCGATAGGATGCTTGTCGTGACAAGAATCAGGTGGCGACATATCGATGCATCCCTACCTAACGGTCCCTGTCCGAACCTGATGTTTAGTCCAATTGATTGATGGTGAGAAAACTAATCGATTGATGACCAATGTTCCAATTGGTGAAGAAAATTTGGACTACTGGCCTACCTAGTACAAATTGGCACTGGGACAGTCAAGAAATTGGATAGTCGATTCTCCAGAATCGGAAGACCGATTGGCTAGTTTATTTTGCCAACCGAAGCGCCAGCTGAAGTTAATGGAAAATCCAAAGTTGCACTTGGGAACTAGATGTAGGACTCCTAATTGAAAGGAAATCCGAATCAGGATAAATTCCTTGAGTATTATTTGTGATTGTTTCCACCAAGTTACACTTGTTTCACACACACCACATAAGGTACTAACACTTCTGTCAAGTGTTCTTTCAGATTCAGATAATTTTAAGTTATAGAAAGTCTTATTCACCCCCTCCCTCTAGGATATCTAAATCTCCATCTACATCCAACATATTCTTGTGAAGTACTTTGCTCTACTTGTTATTGTTGCTAGAACACTTGTTATTATGATCATGTCATTAGATAACCTACCTGTTTTAAAATGATAATGTAAAGCATGCTTCGTTTAAGAGATTTAAGTCCTACTGAACGTTTCCTCACACAATTGCCACGTTTATTTCAAGAATTTGTTGAGATGCTTGGGGACGGGCAACAGTGATCAATCGTCCCAGTTATGTAGAGTGCAAGAGATAGTAGATCGAGTCAAGTTATTTAGTCTATTGTTTGAATTCTTTTAAGCAATGTACTGTTCACGATGGGCCCTAAGTACTATTTTGATTAGAGAATGTAATAGACTTTTGAGTTATGAAATGAAAGGAAAAGAATTTATTATTGACTTTAGGACCTTTCTAATCGTTAATGGAGTTATTATGTTAAATTTTTACCCATTTATTCTGCATTTTCGTGCCATTATCAATTACTCGTCCCGATATTTTATATCCGGCGTGATACAACAGTGACACAGGCGAAGTTGACGGCGGCTACGGAAGATAGTTGTGGCCGCAACGATGCAATCATAGGGGTTGGCGGTGGCAACTGGCAAGCTCAGTGATGACCAGAGGGTCGATGGGGGTGAGGGGAAAAGATAGTGAGCGCACAGAGGGGAGCTAGAGGAGGGGGGGGGGGGGGGACTAAAATAAAATATATGGGAGAACTTAGCGCCCTTCTATCTTTGAGGTGAAACTGATTGCCTTTTTTACATAAACCTGTAAATATTAAACTAATTCCAAATGCTAATTATATATCTTATATTATAGTAAAGTTATTATTTTTAATATATTAATTATGTATCCTAATAATAAATGTAATTAAAACCTAACACCCTATACTATACTAAAATTAGATAACAATTGGATACATTAATCATCATACTAATAAAAACTTTAAATTATTATATCATTAGATATATTATAATAAATGAGATGATAATATAATAATTGTAATTGTGATTGGTCAGTTGAATTTTCTTCAGATCTAAATCCCAACAGTTGGATAATGGGCACAACAGGACTCATTGTAATGAGAAATTGTGGTGGAGGGGTTGCTACTAAAGTCAGCAGTGGAACAACGATAGATAATTTCTTTCCTGATAAATGATGAAATAGCAACAGATATTTCTGTCGCTAATCAGCGATGAAAATATTCCTTCACTATATTTCGTCCATAATGCTATTTTTCTTTCAACAGAAAAATTGTACTGAAAATATGATGAGTAATTTTGTAATTAAAATCTATAATTAGAAGTGTATAGTTTGAAAATAACCGTGAGAAAGAGCCAAACTTTTCAGGGTATATTATATATACACGCATGCAGCCCCAATGGTCCATGACCGATCGGCGAGCCGTTCGAATCCATTAAGTTGTCTCATCCCGGATGAGAGTTGAGATACGAGTGCCAATCGACAACCCGAGCCAGGTCACCAGTTACGGTCGCCAGCTGATGGCGGCAAGCAATTGCTTCGGCACGTACCACAGAGATGGATGGTCATGAACGTTTCTGGCGAGTGTTGTTGGAGATTGTTGCGAGGATCCGGCATTGCGTTCAACTCCCGCTCGCGCAAGCTGTGTCCTAGTCTTTTAAATAGACAGCATTATGGGGTCGTCGACGTGGTCAACGCCCGTGCCACGGCGTCGTCTCCGTCCGCCCAACGTGCAGACAACGACTGCCCAAGTGGACGAGCATCCAAAAATTCCTTTCACCAACACTGACGTTTTGTGATCGGGGGACGACCGGACTTGTTGGGGGACTGGCTGCTGCATGAGCTTGGGAGTACCCGAAAGGCGCCATTTGCTCTTCAACAGTACTATCGATCGATGCACGTACGTCATCGAATGGTTTTTTGCTTCAATTTCCTGAGCAAGATTATATTCATGTGTTATGCACAGCATCTCATTACGCACGGATCAATTGGTTAGCAGATCGAAATATGGATATTAGTACGTACGAGATGCCGATTGATTATTATAAAGAATAGCGTAGACAATTGGGTTTGATGTCTAATAAAAGAAACAAAACATATATAAGATGGATGTTCATATATATATAGCGTTATTTAAATCACACACTACAAGAACAAACAGCACTAGCGACGGTTCAATTTCGTCGCTAATAATAAAAAAGCCGTCGCTAATGTTTTTGGCGACGGCCGGAACCCGTCGCTAATGTTGTCGCAAAAAAGTCCGTCGCTAATGTTTTAACGACGCATACCAACAGTCGTCGTTAAAAATTTGTTATTAGCGACGACTAAGTAACATTATTTGCGACGACTAAACACCGTCGTTAATATATATTTTATAAAATTCATATAAAAATAATATATTAGCGACGACGGTATAACCCGTCACTAATACATTTTGTGAGAATGCAAAAAATAATCAAAATATTATTTGTGACGGCTCTTTAAATATAAATATCGATAATGGCAAAGAAATTAGCGACGGCTTAAAAATCGTCACCAATAATTTTTGGCGACAATTATCGAGCCGTCGCCAATAATAAATAGTGACAATTATAATTATCGACTGCAATTTCTTAATAACTTTTGGCAACATTTTTTTTATTGTCAGTTAAAAAATAATGACAAATAATAATTATTAGCGACGATTATACAGCCGTCGCCAATAATTAACAACAATTCTACATCCATCATCTTTAATTAGTGACGGTTCTCTGGCCGTCGCCAATAATTTTTGACAATAACAAAAATTATCTATAAAATAAAATAAAATTATATACAACCTGCTCAATAATGTTATTTTTTTTTCCAAATATGATCTACATACACATCATTCATAAAACCTAAAAATATTAAACAAATCATAAGTAAAATTTAGTAAGGATACACCATAAAGAAATCCATACATGCATAAAAGATTAGATACAAAATCCATAATGCCTATATTTCAATAACTGGTCTTTAAAACACATACAATAATCATCCACATAGATCACCAGATACATCCTCTCTGTTCTCATCATTTGGTCCTTCATTCTCAACATGTGGTATAGTGGGAGATCTCGTCACATGCACATTTTTAATAATATAGACATTTCATCCATTTGTTTCTTCATGAAGAAAGCTCAAACTCTAATTTTTGAATTTTTTGGATTTGTTCATCACTGTGTCTCCGTGAGCTGCCACTGCCTCTCTCTGAAGTACCATACCACGAACGAAGAGTCTCTCCTCGTCCTCCACACCGAATATGTCTAGGTTTATCCTGTCCCATTACTTGGACAAAAGCCTCATCTGGCGATAAAATAGGACCTGGCACATCAGAACCCTCTGTTGGAGACATCAACATAACCATTTGATCCTGTTTTAAGAAAAAATAACACACACTGTCAACAAAAAAATAATAGATATATAGAACAAAGAAACATAAGATATGCTAATTATTTATTTACCATCTTCTCTTTACTTTGCTCATTTGTCCAAAAGACACTCCCATCAGGTTGCAACCTTGTTTGAGACATTTGAAAGATATTGGGCCGTGTAGCCTCTCGACCATGAGTTTTTTGCTGTTTAAATAAAAAATAAAATTCTCCAATCAAGAATGATGTATATAATCATTATGAGAAATAAATAATGATACTTACAAAGTCATCACTTAATTGATGAATACTTGTACGCCCTCTTCTATAAGGCATTGTCAAATTTGCTCTATTAACCTTATTCTTTTCAGAAATTTTCTGTATTAAAAATGTTATATACCAGAATCAGATTAACAGTAATGACAAACACTATGTAAAAATATCTTACCTGATGTTCTTCTTGATTCCATATCTCACACATTTGTTGCCATTGATCAACATTTATGTGAGAAGGTCCATTTATAAGTGCATCATCAAAAGATCTCCCAGTAAAAAACTAAAAACATATATAAATTTATAAGTTACATAAAAAGTAGATGTAAGTGTTACAGCAGATATTTTCTTCTCATCTATTTTGAGAAATGGAAATCCCCATCACATTTCTAACTCAAAAGAAGATATTTCATACATGAACAAATAATTCTATAAGAAGGACAAAGATTTCTTTTGTATCATGCTAAACATCATGAGGGTTTTCAGAAAGAAATTTATTACCGTAGAAAACTTTCATATCAAGATGTTATTTTCACACAGTAGAAGTCAATGAACACTTTTTTCCGGTCACACATGTGGACGTAGTCACTTTGAAGGTGTATATATGGGAGCTTGTGTGATCATTTCTATGCGACAGAAGACTGTACCAAACAATGGAAGGATGCATGTTTATCCATCATCTTCCATCACTGCAATGTGAAGAAGCAAGTACAAAAAGATATGTATGGGAGTGTCTGTAAAATGGGAGAACCTAACCAAGCCAAAAAATTTGGATAACTAAACTGGATTCTTATCCAAGATCATATTTTTTAGACCAAAATAAAATGAAGAGTTTTTTTAGGTTAAACATTAATCCCTGGATAAAATAACCAGAAATTGTTTAATTATTTATCAAAACTGGCCTTAGTAATTTTTGCCCATTCATGGCAGACCCCCTTCCCAAATAGTATTGACCACAACTGATTGGACCCCTGACCCAATATTCTTATTGTGAAAGGTTTCTGTCATATCATGGGCATGGCCACTGCTTCCCATGCATTGTCATGGTAACCCAGATGACAATCTTTTTTGGTAGTTCAATTTTCTCCTTCTAAATGTCCAACCTTGCAAAGGAAGCAAAAAAAAAAAGAATCCTAATCTAGTGAAGATCTCATGATCTGATTTCATTCACTACACAGCTGTCATCTCTCATATACAATATACTTGACTTGCCATCTTAAGGTTTCACACTCATGAACGATTCTAACACAAACCTTGGTAGTGCATGGCAGCTACCACGTGAATGGCATGGAACTATACTGTATACTTTTGCAGATTTTATCTTCTAAAAAAGGTGCCAAGATTAATGGAAGAATATTGGAAATCTTCAACTCTTGACATCACTGATTAGAGAATATAAAAACACTACAGAAAACTTGCTAAAAACCACAACTGCAAGGCATTCTTATGTTTATTGGCAACCACAACTAGCTAATCATATAACTTAATCTTTCAAATACAAAGAATATATAACAATTCTAAATCCATTTACAATATAACCAGAGTAAGAGTATGCAAATGTTAATGGCCCTGA
Source organism: Colocasia esculenta (assembly GCA_014218235.1). Lineage (NCBI taxonomy): Eukaryota > Viridiplantae > Streptophyta > Magnoliopsida > Alismatales > Araceae > Colocasia > Colocasia esculenta. The sequence continues at coordinate 8,538 of JACBKR010001514.1, read as the reverse complement.
TGACAATGCTTCAATATCCAAAGTCCAACGAGGATCATTTGTTTCTTTCAATTGTTGAACACGCTGCTTGAACCATGTAACAAAATTTTTATCCACATTTGTTCCACTTACAAGAGCCTCTTCATGTTCTCTTCGGAATGGATCAATATCTTCAACTTGATTCTGCACATAGATATGTGCAGATTCTTTTAGTGTAGGTGGCAATATATGAGCGACTCTTCTACCAGAATATGGGCGACCAACAGTACTGAAGATTGACAATTGTCCGTCAACATTATCATATGGGCCACCATCATAGTTTCTCTCCCGTTGATCATTGACATCATCCATGTACATTGAAAGAAATGTCGTACACTCCTCCATGAGATATCTTTGCACAATTGAACCTTCTGGACGAGCTTTATTGCCCACATAATCTTTTAATTTTTTTAAATATCTTTTAATAGGATACATCCATCGATACTGAACTGGTCCCGCCATCCTTGTTTCATATGCTAAATGAACTACTAAATGAACCATAATATCAAAAAGTCCGGTGGAAAAATTTGCTCTAATTTACACAATATTATTGCAATGTCATTCTCCCACTGTGAAAGCATTTGGTCATCTTGAACTTTTGAACATATGATCTTAAAATATCGACTGAGTTCTATAATTGGATCAACTACATCTTTGGGAACAATCCCACGAAGTGCCAACGGGAGTAACACTTGCATTAATACATGGCAATCATGACTTTTTAAACCAGTGATCTTCAGTTCTGCTATATTGACACATCTAGATATGTTAGATGAATAGCCATCTGGAACCCTGACTGATTTTATAAACTCACATATTCTTCGCTGTTGATCCTTGCTTAATGTGTAGATAACATTTGGCAAATTTTCAGAATGCTTATGAGGATGCAACTCTGGACGTATTCCCATATCTTCTAAATCCTTTCTTGAGTTTAAATGGTTCTTTGAGTTTCCATAATATTAAATATGTCACGAATATTATCACATACATTCTTTTCTATATGCATGACATCCAAATTATGTCTGATGACAAGAGAACTCCAATATGGTAATAATCTGAAAAAAATACTCTTTTTCTTCCAATTCTTGTTCCTCTTCAAATCCTTTCGCAGATCCTCCAATCTTTTCTTAAAACATTTACCGAATGGCACTTCATTCATTTCCTGTTGTTGCCTCCACAACTCGTAGCCAGTCAAAATTCTTGGCCTTAATCCTGTACCATTTTTTCCATTAAACATGTGGTTGTACTCATGCCGTCTCCATCTATGTCTTATTGGCAAAAAATGACGATGACCCAAGTAACAATGCTTCCTGCTATTCTTAAGTCTCAAGGAATATGTCATTTCATTACATGTAGGACAAGCAAGGCGTCCCTTAGTACTCCATCCTGACAAGTTAGCATAGCCAGGAAAGTCATTTATAGTCCAAAGAAACGCAGCTCGCATTTGAAATTTTTATTTATTTGAGACATCATATGTTTCCGTTCCAACATACCATAAATCACTTAACTCCTCCACCAAAGGTTGCAAGTACACATCAATATCATTTCCAGGCTGCTTTGGTCCAGGGATGAGTAGTGACATCATCATGTAAGAGGACTTCATACACATCCAAGGTGGCAAATTATAAATCATTAACATCACAGGCCATGTACTATATGTCGAACTCATATTTCCAAATGGGTTGAAACCATCACTAGCCAAACCTAATCGAACATTACGAGCATCTATAGCAAAATCTGGGTGTAGATGATCAAAGTTTTTCCATGTAGGAGAATCTGCAGGATGTCGCATTTCACCATTTTTTACATGAGATCGAGACTTTTCATGCCACCTCATCCATTGAGCTGTTTTTGAACACATAAACAAGCGCTGCAACCTATCTTTCAGGGGAAAATAATGCAACACTTTTCGTGACACCTGTTTACCTCCTTTTGCTGCACTGACTCTATATCTAGGAGCATTACATTGTGGGCATTGATTTTTATCTTTATTTTCTTTCCAAAATAATATACAATCATTCTTACAAGCATCAATCTTTTCATAACTCAATCCTAACTGTTTGATGATTTTCTTGACTTCATACCAGCTGTCAGGTACAAAAGCATCACTTGGCAACACTTCCTTGAAAAGCTTAAGTAACATATTCATGCATCTATTTGTCACATGATTCATAGATTTAATGTGCAATAATCTAAACAAAAATTAAGCTTAGACATATTTGAACACTGAGCATAAATAGGTGTTTCTGCATCTATCAACATCTTATACAAATTTTGTGCCTCTGCATTAGGCTCATCCTCGCTATGCGCAGTGGTAGTAGTACCTTCTTTCAAATCATCTAGCATGTCCATAATTGAATCAACATGACTTTCACTATGTGCCTCAACATCATAAACATTTTGTGTTTCATCTTCTGGAATGTTTCTCGTGATACTTTCTTGCATCTCTTGCTGTTCCCCATGAGATAACCATCTTCTATAACGTAACCACATCCCATGACAAACTAAATGAACCATAACATCATCTTTTGTCAATAATGTTGTATTATGGCATTTCTTGCATGGACACTGAATGAACTCTTTATTGTTTCCATGTCTAAATCTTATATTGTCATCATGGAAAGCCCACTGTAAAATTCTCTACATCCATTACAATATCTGACATCTAATCTATTCGGTATATCCATCCAACTTTTATCTAATGTAGCCATTACAACTTGTTCAAACAATAACGTCCATACACAAATACACATGTAAATATTAAAACAAAATAGCTTCAAATCATTTCAGGATAATGATGTTGTTCCGAAAAAATGGGAAAATATTTAAAGTACAAGAAATCTGACTTCGGACTCAGATTTTTTTTTTTTTTTGAGGGAATATGGCATGAATGTATAAGAGAAGGTTTATCCAAGTATATCCCACCTCAATGCTTTCCTCCCCGTTATGCGGCCCCACTGCCCTGATCCTCCCACAGTGTTTGAACAAAGGTGGAGGGACCACCTTCAACTTGGGCATGTGACCCCTGACACACACGCCCAGAGACCACCTCCCACCCCAACTTGGGTGCGTGTCTGTGGGGTCAGACGATCCCACCTTCCCCTTTTGAGAGAGAGAGAGAGAGAGAGAAAGAGAGAGACCAACTTGGGTGCGTGTCTGTGGGGTCAGACCTTCCCCTTTTGAGAGAGAGAGAGAGACCAACTCGGGTGCATCACTACGAGAAAAAGCGGGATTACCGACGGACTGAATCCGTCGGAAATCCGTCGGTATTCCGTCGGAAAAGGCGCCTTCCGACCGCTTTCCGTCCAACACTCGTCGGAAACTTTCCGTCGGCAATAATTGGTCAGAACTTTCCGACGGATAAAAATTCCGTCGGAATTCGGTCGAAACCTCCGACAGATTTCATCCGTCGGTAAAGGAGTCAGTATTTTCCGACGGACTTACCGACGGTATTTTGCCGTCGGTAATTTATCAGTTCCGACGGATGATTATCCGTCGGTCAATCCGTCAGTATTTTCCGACGGCATTACCGACGGTCTTTTTCCGTCGGTAATTTATATTTTCCGACGGAAACGTATCCGTCGGAAAATCCGTCGGAAAATACACATATTTTTTTTTTAAATAAACAAATAAAAATACATTGCTACAATGTCAAACCTGCTACAATATTCATAAATTTAACAAATACTAACAATCAACATAAAATCATAAGATACAATAAATATAAATCATATAACATAATGAATACAAAAATCAACATAGATCTGCTGGATCGTCTGCTGTCCCTGCCTCGTCATCGTCTGGAGCTGGATCCTATATTAAAACAAATTAAAATGAGAAACATTAATAATAAATAAAAGAAATATAGTATTTTCAAAATGAAATTTAAAACATGTGATTATTTCTCAAACTTAATACAATAATATTTTTAGATCCATCATTTTCTTGGGTGTTTTTAGATCGGTCCTTTGAGTACCCAACCCAATCCGGGGATCCAAATTGGATTCCGTCAGTTTCTACACGTCACTTAAACCCACCCGGTCGTGTCGGAGAAAACGGCACGTCGATCCGATCCCTATTTGGGATTTTGGACCCCCGGGTTGTGTGTTTTGACGCTTTATATATACTTGGGTGTTTTTAGATCCGTCCATTGAATGCCCAACCCAATCCGGAGATCCAAATGGATTCCGTCAGTTCCCACACGTCACATTAACCCATCCGGTCGTGTCGGAGAAAACGGCACGCCGATCCGATCCCTATTTGGGATTTTGGACCCCCGGGTTGCGTGTTTTGACCATTTATATATGCTTGGCCGTGTTTTTAGATCGGTCCTTTGAATGCCCAACCCAATCAGGGGATCCAAATTGGATTCCGTCAGTTTCTACACGTCACTTAAACCCACCCGGTCGTGTCGGAGAAAACGGCACGTCGATCCGATCCCTATTTGGGATTTTGGACCCCCGGGTTGTGTGTTTTGACGCTTTATATATACTTGGTGTTTTTAGATCCGTCCTTTGAATGCCCACCCAATCCGGAGATCCAATTGGATTCCGTCAGTTCCCACACGTCACTTTAACCCACCCGGTCGTGTCGGAGAAAACGGCACGCCGATCCGATCCCTATTTGGGATTTTGGACCCCCGGGTTGCGTGTTTTGACCATTTATATATGCTTGGCCCTGTTTTTAGATCGGTCCTTTGAATGCCCAACCCAATCCGGGGATCCAAATTGGATTCCGTCAGTTCTACACGTCACTTTAACCCACCCGGTCGTGTCGGAGAAAACGGCACGTCGATCCAATCCCTATTTGGGATTTTGGACCCCCGGGTTGTGTGTTTTGACGCTTTATATATACTGGGTGTTTTTAGATCCGTCCTTTGAATGCCCAACACAATCGGAGATCCAAATTGGATTCCGTCAGTTCCCACACGACACTTTAACCCACCCGGTCGTGTCGGAGAAAACGGCACGCCGATCCGATCCCTATTTGGGATTTTGGACCCCCGGGTTGCGTGTTTTGACCATTTATATATGCTTGGCCGTGTTTTTAGATCCGTCCTTTGAATGCCCAACCCAATCGGGGATCCAAATTGGATTCTGTCAGTTTCTACACGTCACTTTAACCCACCCGGTCGTGTCGGGAAAACGGCACGCCGATCCGATCCCTATTTGGGATTTTGGACCCCCGGGTTGCGTGTTTTGACCATTTATATATGCTTGGCCGTGTTTTTAGATCGGTCCTTTGAATGCCCAACCCAATCTGGGGATCCAAATTGGATTCCGTCAGTTTCTACACGTCACTTTAACCCACCCGGTCATGTCGGAGAAAACGACACGTCGATCCGATCCCTATTTGGGATTTTGGACCCCCGGGTTGTGTGTTTTGACGCTTTATATATACTTGGGTGTTTTTAGATCCGTCCTTTGAATGCCCAACCCAATCCGAAGATCCAAATTGGATTCCGTCAGTTCTCACACGTCACTTTAACCCACCCGGTCGTGTCGGAGAAAACGGCACGCTGATCCGATCCCTATTTGGGATTTTGGACCCCCGGGTTGCGTGTTTTGACCATTTATATATGCTTGGCCGTGTTTTTAGATCGGTCCTTTGAATGCCTAACCCAATCCGGGGATCCAAATGGATTCCGTCAGTTTCTACACGTCACTTTAACCCACCCGGTCGTGTCGGAGAAAACGACACGTCGATCCGATCCCTATTTGGGATTTTGGACCCCCGGGTTGTGTGTTTTGACGCTTTATATATACTTGGGTGTTTTTAGATCCGTCCTTTGAATGCCCAACCCAATCCGGAGATCCAAATTGGATTCCGTCAGTTCCCACACGTCACTTTAACCCACCCGGTCGTGTCGAGAGAAAACGGCACGCCGATCCGATCCCTATTTGGGATTTTGGACCCCCGGGTTGCGTGTTTTGACCATTTATATATGCTTGGCCGTGTTTTTAGATCCGTCCTTTGAATGCCCAACCAATCCGGGGATCCAAATGGATTCCGTCAGTTTCTACACGTCACTTTAACCCACCCGGTCGTGTCGGAGAAAACGGCACGCCGATCCGATCCCTATTTGGGATTTTGGACCCCCGGGTTGCGTGTTTTGACCATTTATATATGCTTGGCCGTGTTTTTAGATCGGTCCTTTGAATGCCCAACCCAATCCGGGGATCCAAATTGGATTCCGTCAGTTTCTACACGTCACTTTAACCCACCCGGTCGTGTCGGAGAAAACGGCACGTCGATCCGATCCCTATTTGGGATTTTGGACCCCCGGGTTGTGTGTTTTGACGCTTTATATGTACTTGGCCGTGTTTTTAGATCGGTCCTTTGAATGCCCAACCAATCCGGAGATCCAATTGGATTCCGTCAGTTCCCACACGTCACTTAACCCACCCGGTCGGAGGAGAGAGAACGGCACGCGATCCGATCCCTATTTGGGATTTTGGACCCCCGGGTTGTGTGTTTTGACGCTTTATATATACTTGCCTGTTTTTACATCCGTCAATTGAATGCCCAACCCAATCCTAAGTATATGAAAAAATACTAATACTGACCTGAGCTGCTGGCTGTGTGGGGCGTACTCCCTGCATTATTGAGAGGAACTGTTGAAGCATATCGCTGAACTGCGTCTGTAGCTGTGCCCGCTGCGTCTCTATGTCTACCCGCTACGCCTGCAGCTCTACCCGCTGCGTCTGTAGCTCTTCCCGCTGGGTCTGTAGCTCTGTACGTAGCTCCTCCCGAATGATGCCTATATGTCCTCTACACCACTGACGGGCGGCGCAGAAGATGAACTCGGTGTGCCGGAGGAGCGATCGAACTGGCAAATGAGGACAACACTGGTTGAGTATCCAGGCTGTCCCCAAAGCCGTACACTCGGCCCTTCCTCGGCTCTCCCGCTGCCTCGACCCAAGCCTCTGCATCCAAGTCTGGCTGAGGAGTGCCCTCTGCATAACGCTCCGTCATCGTCCTGTCGTACCTCTCCTGCAAAATAAATTAAAATTAAATATTAAAAATAAATTAATTAATATCATAATTGAATTCAAAATTTATAGGTTGACTTACAACGATCGTGCGGGCACTCTCGCTAACATAGTCATCCTCCCCTTCCGCTTATGAGTCCGATCAAATAACTCGCGAAAGGTAGGGGCACGCTCGAGCTCGTGATGCTTATAATTCAACGGACGTAGTTAGTTTGACAATAATAATCAATGTACTAAACAATTGAACAATATTATGCTTACCAATTTTTGACTGTGGGTCGCATAAGATATGGACCCACTAGTATGCACATTCTTCTCCGGATGAGTTGATCTGTTGCGTATGGCCGCCTGTGACCGCTGCTGCCATGGTCCAGAAGCCCATCGCTCACAAAGGGACTGCCAATAATCCTTCCTCAGCCAAGAAGGGTCGTCATCAAGCCAAGCCCTAGGATCCCTATTGCCTGTGCTCTTTTGCGCCTTGTCTCGGGCCTCCCACATCGACTTTCTTAATTAGTCTGGGCAGTAGACTCCCAGACGGCTCGAGCTCGAGGGAGATCCTCGGGTCTCGTGAATGTGAACCTCCGCTGTAAAGAATGAAATTACTCAGCTTTCTGCACGAACATGTATAGTAATAAATAAATGACAGATAGTTATCTAAGATTAAAAATACCGTGAACATGTCAAATAACTGATCCCGGACGGACACCGAGAACTCTCTCCATGTGTCCACTGGTCCTGGAATATGTGCATGGACCAGCGTCATAATATGACGGGAAGCAGAACCGGGATCTATCTTCCCCCTGCAATTGCACATTAATTTTGTACATGAAATGTATAACATCAATAACAAATAAAGTAAATTTGAACTGATCAACTTACCCGGAGATCCAGCATGGATGCCGTCCCGGTAGCTGAGGGCCCCCCTCATCCGCTGCTGCATGCGGACCCTGGACCTCTGTTGAAGACAATTAAGCACACTATTGTTCGATAAGTTGCAAGACAACAAACATACTAATGTATGGAAGCTGACACGTACCTGGTGGTGAGGAAGAAGGGAAAGGTGGCACTGCTCCCGTGCTCGGCGGGGAGGCGGTCGCTGAAAATTTTTTACACATTAGAAAATATGAATTTAACTTGAACAACAATATATACGTATACCTGCCGCATGGACGACCGGCGTGGACGGGAGGCAGACGTCGACGGGGAGGCAGACCCTGCAAAATGAGCCTGTACGTTAGATCTGTCGTGAATTTATTATGAACAATAATATATAGAGTATGTGTTTACATATACATATACCTGTCGTGGACGGGGTCCCGGACCCTCTGCCAACGGACGTAGAAATCGTCCGACTCCGTCCTCCACGTACCATATCTCTCTTGAGATAAATAAACATACATCCAAATTGTCATCAGCAATAAATTTTGAAGTAGCAATTTAATATGAAAATATAATTAGCAATAACACGAAGTTCTTACAAAATATAAGGTATATTATCGTAATTCAACATCAGATGCTTCCGACATGT
>JACBKR010001513.1:0-42952 GCA_014218235.1 Colocasia esculenta | reverse complement strand
CTATCTTGGAGAAGTCTTTAATGAACACCTGTAGTAACCAGCCAGTCCAAGAGAAAACTTCTGATCTCGGTAAAATTAGTCGGCCTTTCCCAGTTGAGCACGGCTTCTACCTTGGAAGGATCGACAACGATACATCCTTGGAAATAACATGGCCTAGGAATGACACCTCTTTGAGCCAGAATTCACACTTGCTCAATTTGGCATAGAGTTTGTTGTCCCGCAATATCTGCAGAGCGATCCTCAGATGCTCCTCATGTTCTTCTTGGTCTTGGAGTATATGAGAATATCATCAATGAATACCACGACGAATTTGTTGAACCACTCTTTATTATCTTCATATTTTGGTGCTAACAAAATTTATGATGTAATTTAAATTGAATATTTTGTTCATCTGTGTCGCATCAATCTCATAGCAAAATGCGAGTCTCACATGATGCAATATTGGCGCACTAAAATGATAAAATCGATGTCTAATCTATATACATCGATTTCAGTTCAAGTGCCAAAATTAATAAGCGCTACAACGATTTGGATTTAAATGATTTTTAAAGCGCTACAATGATTTCTTAAGTGGCCTTAACGATTTGTTAAGAAATCGATCTCACAACGACTTCTTAACTGGCCTTAACGATTTGTTAAGAAATCGATCTCAGAACGATTCCTTTTATAGACACAACGATTTGCCCTCATATCGATTTCGTTCTCATAATGATCTGATAAGTTTCACATCGATTTGGGTCTCGTAACGATTCATAAGTGAGCGCAACGATTTGCCCTCACATCGATTTGCCCTCATAACGATTCACTAAGGCTCACATCGATTTCTTTATGATCGCAACAATTTGCTGGCTCATAACGATTCGATAAGTGACCACATCGACTCCTTAAGATTTCACATCGATTTCTTCAGTGATCACAACGATTTCTTTAGAGAGAACAACGACTGTTTTCCACATCGATTGTTCATAAATAGCAACGATTTGCTTATAAATGAACAACGATTTTATAAGTCATATTCACATCGATTTCTCTTGTATATTCAAGTGTTTTTGGCGCGCCTAAAAAAGTCAAAAATCTTCTGACAAAAAGCTGCATGCGTAATTTCTCAGTCCTGTCAGAAAAGATTAGACTTATCAGTTTTAGCATGTTAAGAGAAACACAGTAGCATGCACAGTTTTCATGTAAACACTCTTTTATGCTAACACTTTCTTCCATGCTCACAGACCTCGAAGACCACAAGAGTGATCAAGACAAGAGATGAGCAACGGGTAGAACTCCAACGGATCTTTTCAACGGATCCTTTTCAAAAGCCTCTCATATAAAAGATGAAGCATGGCTGAAGAATAAGGAGAGAGCTTCCTGAATATCTTTGAAGGAGTGTACAACCTGTGAGAAGAACCTCAACTCCACATACACTCAAAGGAAAAGAGAGAAGAGAGAAGAGTCAAAATCTACAGAAGCTTTCAAGCAGAAGCTTCATCGCCTTCAAGCCTTCTTCTCTTTCTTTCTCCCTGTGCTCATTGTAATCTTGGGGGAGAGTCTGTGACTGTGAGCTAAGTCCATAGTGTTCATCCTGTATTAGCTCTTCAGTCTTGTTCTTTCTTTTCTAAGAAAGACCCTTGTCCAGCTGTAGGACTGTATACAATGTGTAACCTAGCTAGAGGTAGTGTCTAGCAGAACCTTGTTGGGGTTTGTACCAACGGGACCTAGCTGGGGGTTTTAAGTCTAGCAGAACCACATGGGGTTTGTTCCAGCAGGTTTACTTCTGAACCTGTAAAAGAAGTAGGTTTGCTTCTGAGCCTAGAAAAGAAGTGGGCTGCCTTCTGCCGGGAAAGAGAAGAAGACAGCTGGGGTGCTGGGTGTTGTAGTGTCCTTGAGGGGGACTGTACCCTGGTTAGTGAAATCCCAAGAGTTTACTTGGGGACTGGACGTAGGACTTCCATGTGGGAAGGGCCGAACCAGGATAAATCTCTTGTGTTATTTGTGTGATTGTTTATTTGCTTCGCACTACTACTCTTTATCACACTAAACTAACCAAACTTTCAAGTGATAATTTTTGTGTTTAAAGTTTCTATTTCAGATTTCAGAAAACCTATTCACCCCCTCTAGGTCAGTTTGCTGCCGAACCAAAAGGGCCAACAAGTGGTATCAGAGCAGGTCTCTGAACATTCAAGGAAGATCCAACGATCTTAGAGCAAAGATCCATGGCAGCTCAAGGATATGCTAAAGGACAATCAGTCACCAGACTTCCATTCTTTGATGGAGAAGACTACCAATATTGGAAGATGAGGATGGAATGCTTCATTCGTGGCACCGACTTTGATCTGTGACAGGTAATTGAGGTAGGTGACTTTGTTATTGTTCCTATTGAAGGCACTACTGCCATTACACCTGCTGATAAAAGTAAATTATCTTTAAACTTAAAGCTAAGAACTACTTATGTTGTGCCTTATCCAAAAGAGAATTTAGTAGGAGTATCTGCATGCAAATCTGCTAAAGAAATTTGGGATAACTGCAGATAACTTATGAAGGAACGGATAAAGTGAAACCAAACTAGAATAGATATTCTTGTTTCATAATATGAACAATTTAAAATGCTTCCAAACGAAAACATTACTACTATGTATAATAGTTTTCAAGCATAGTAGTAGGCTTAAATTCTCTTGGCAAAACTCTTTCCAATGAAGAAACTGTTAGAAAGATACTTAGGTCTTTAACTGTTTCATGGACACCTAAAGTACCGCTATTGAAGAAGCCCATGATTTAACCAAATTATCGATTGATAATTTAATAGGTTCTATCATGGCACATGAAATAAAGATGGAGCGATTATCTGAAAGCTCATCTAAGAAGAAATGTGCTAATGCCCTTAAAGTGGTAGCTGCTCCTTCCACTTCTTCTTCTAGCTCAAAAATTGCAGGATCTGAAGACAGTGATGTTGATGAAGTACTGTCCAAACTTCAGAAGATTTTAAAGAAGAAGAAAAATGGATCAAGAAGGATCCAAAGGAAAGAGAAAAGGTGGAAAGAATCAGTCTGCTATGAATGCAGAAAACCTGGACATCTAAGACCAGACTGTCCAAGACTCAAGAAGACTGGTCAAACCGAGAAGCCCAAGAAGCAGCACAAGAAGTTCAAAAGAAAAGCCATGGCGGCTGCTTGGGAAAATGAAGAGGACACAAGCTCAGACTCATCAAGCTCAAGTTCAGAAGAGCAAGTAAATCTAGCCCTCATGGTAGGACTAGATGAGGTACACTCTGACTCATTTTTTAATTCATGCACAAATTCAGGGTCAGAATCTGAAGACTTGGAAGAAGTCTTTAATGAACTTTATGATAAACACAAGGTTGTTGTAAAAGAATTGAAAAATATCAAGAACAACCTTACTTGTTTGGAAAATACTAATTCTGATCTGAAATCAGAATTGGAACAATTGGAAAAAACAACTAAAGGTCAGTAAGATAATAATCATCGTTTAAATGAGATTTGAAAAGTAAGAATAATGAGAAGTTAGAGTTAGAAGAAAAATAAAAAATTCTAACTGAAGAAAATCTGTATTTAAAAGAATCAGTTAAGAAATTAACTCAAGGAAAAACATCCTTAGCCCTATGCTTAAAAGGGTCAAAATCTGGAAATAATAAACAAGGGCTTGGATACATACCCCCAGAAAAAGAAAAACAAGCCACAATTCCAGGTAAATATCATTTACCAAAATTTGTAAAAGAAACCAACATACCTCAGAAAATGAAACCTGAAATATCCAAGGTGCATCAAAATAAAAAGGTTTCTAAAAGGTTGTTCAAATCAAGGGTAATCAAAATTGCAAAATAAACTATATTCATTGTTGCTCTCATTGCAATAAATTAGGACACACTGTAAACACCTGCACAACAAGGCACCTAGTTTGGATTCCCAAGGATACTTTTATGCATCTAACCATCAAGGACCCAAAAGGATTTAGGTACCTATTTCTGAATAAGTTGTGTGCAGGATAGCCTTGGAGCATCAGGATCAAGGATGCTCAAGGCAAGAGTGACTGCCAACTCTTTATCCAAATCTCATCTGAAGAAGGAGTAGTCATAAATGTTGAATTTTTACAATGCTACTGACAATGTTTGCAAGTTTTTTTTAGATAAATACAGGCAATAATTCTGAAGACTTGACAAACAACATGTATAAGGTCAAGAGCAATAAGATTTGACTTGCCTCACATTAAGGGGGAGTCTCATGCTCAGGGGGAGATTTCACTAGGGGGAGTATTCATTAAATGTCTATCATTGTTGAATCCCTCAATGGTAAGAAATTTTCTCAAAGGGGAGAGAATGCATGGTAAGATCCTTCTTTTTGGTTAGTGACAAAAAGGGGGAGAATTTGTATATTCTATGAATTTTTTCTGCACTTCATATATTTGTATCAGAAAATTCACATAAATTTTGTCATCACAAAAAGGGGGAGATTGTTGAACCACTCTTTATTATCTTCATATTTTGGTGCTAACAAAATTTATGATGTAATTTAAATTGAATATTTTGTTTCATCTGTGTCGCATCAATCTCATAGCAAAATGCTGAGTCTCACATTGATGCATATTGGCGCACTAAAATGATAAAATCGATGTCTAATCTATATACATCGATTTCAGTTCAAGTGCCAAAATTATAAGCGCTACAACGATTTGGTTTTAATTGATTTTTTAAGCGCTACAACGATTTCTTAAGTGGCCTTAACGATTTGTTAAGAAATCGATCTCACAACGACTTCTTAAGTGGCCTTAACGATTTGTTAAGAAATCGATCTCAGAACGATTCCTTTTATAGACACAACGATTTGCCCTCATATCGATTTCGTTCTCATAACGATCTGATAAGTTTCACATCGATTTGGGTCTCGTAACGATTTCATAAGTGAGCGCAACGATTTGCCCTCACATCTATTGCCCTTCATAACGATTCACTAAGGCTCACATCGATTTCTTTATTGATCGCAACAATTTTGCTGGCTCATAACGATTCGATAAGTGACCACATCGACTCCTTAAGATTTCACATCGATTCTTCAGTGATCACAACGATTTCTTTAGAGAGAACAACGACCTGTTCTCCACATTGATTTGTTCATAAATGGCAACGATTGCTTATAAATGAACAACGATTTTATAAGTCATATTCACATCGATTTCTCTTGTATGTTCAAGTGTTTTTGGCGCCTAAATGAAAAGTCAAAAATCTTCTGACAAAAGCTGCATGCGTAATTTCTCAGTCCTGTCAGAAAAAGATAGACTTATCAGTTTTAGCATGTTAGAAGAAACACAGTAGCATGCACAGTTTTCATGTAAACACTCTTTTATGCTAACACTTTCTTCCATGCTCACAGACCTCGAAGACCACAAGAGTGATCAAGACAAGAGATGAGCAACGGTTAACTCCAACGGATCTCTTCAACGAATCCTTTTCAAAAGCCTCTCATATAAAAGATGAAGCATGGCTGAAGAATAAGGAGAGAGCTTTCCTGAATATCTTTGAAGGAGTGTACAACCTGTGAGAAGAACCTCAACTCCACATACACTCAAAGGAAAAGAGAGAAGAGAGAAGAGCCAAAATCTATAGAAGCTTTCAAGCAGAAGTCTTCATCGCCTTCAAGCCTTCTTCTCTTTCTTTCTCCCTGTGCTCATTGTAATCTTGGGGGAGATTCTGTGACTGTGAGCTAAGTCCATAGTGTTCATCTTGTATTAGCTCTTCAGTCTTGTTCTTTCTTTTCTAAGAAAGACCCTTGTCTAGCTGTAGGACTGTATACAGTGTGTAACCTAGCTAGAGGTTAGTGTCTAGCAGAACCTTGTTGGGGTTTGTACCAACATGACCTAGCTGGGGTTTAAGTCTAGCAGAACCGCACTGGGGTTTGTTCCAGGAGGTTACTTCTGAACCTGTAAAAGAAGTAGGTTTACTTCTGAGCCTAGAAAAGAAGTGGGTTGTCTTCTTTCCCCGGAAAGAGAAGAAGACTAGCTGGGGTGCTGGGTGTTGTAGTGTCCTTGGGGGGACTGTACCCTTGGTTAGTGAAATCCCAAGAGTTTGCTTCGGGACTGGACGTAAGAATTCCATGTGGGAAGGGCCGAACCAGGATAAATCTCTTGTGTTATTTGTGTGATTGTTTATTTGCTTCCGCACTACTACTCTTTATCACACTAAACTAACCAAACTTTCAAGTGATAATTTTCTGTGTTTAAAGTTTCTATTTCAGATTTCAGAAAACCTATTCACCCCCCCTCTAGGTCAGTTTGCTGCTGTAGACACCCGATTATGACTAATGGGTTGAACCGCATTTCTTGCTATCTTAGTGGGCCCCAATTGGTCACTCACCTTGAGCCCATCATTTGCCTGGTTTGAGCCCATTATCCATTAAAAATACTTTGAAATCCCGAAATCAATCATTTGAGAGTCCCTAGAGGAATATGACTCCTATTTTATCATGTGGTTAGAGAGAATAATCCAAGATAATTCGGGTTCCATGTCGCGACGCATCGTGGCGCCGCGACTATAGTAGCGACGGGGTGGGCCGCCGCGACAGTCCATGCATTATCCATGCACGTGGGCAATGCTGTCGCGTCCCCCCGCACCGTCGCGTCTATAGTCGCGACCCTACGATCTGACGCGACAAGGACCGAGATCTCTGGCCTCCGTAACCACATCCTATTTATCCTCCATGCACTTTGACTTGGTCTAAGAGGATTATCCCAGCCCCTTGGACGGATCCTTGGCCCTAAGGACTCTCCTAGGCTTCCTAAGGACTCTACACCCGATTTTGATAGAGCTTTATCCCCTACTTTTAATTTCTAAACCTTTTTGAGGAGATAATACCTAAAATTCTCACTCCAAGCTCTATATAAGGAAGGCCCCTCCTCGTGGTCGAGGGGAGCCTCATGATCACCCCGAAGGGCTGCCAAAATTTCCTCTGAACAAGACTTAGCCACGCAGCCGCTCATTCCCTTCATTCCCTTCACATCCTACTCCCCACAACTCACTCATTTCACCATCAATGGAGCAAGGAACGTGAAGAGGGCGACTCCAGCAATCTCTTGGACCTCTTTGTACATCATTGGAGCTGCATCCACGCCAGGAAGTCGCCTAATGGGGCTCATTCCCTTTCCTCTTCCTCTTTTCTATTTCTACATGCATTTTTTGTCCTTTTTAAATAGAGCACATCTACCATCCACCACGTTTTTCCACACCCACAGGGGTTTAAAACCACCTAGGTGCGTTCCCACCATGATCTCCCATCTCATTTCGTCTCTTAGAAGAGATACTACACTTTACATGTTCTAATAGGGTCTTTTCGTTGTGTTTCCTTTTGATTAACAGGCAAGCAAGCGAAGTCTACGAGGAGCTCTGGTGCTCTGGCCGACTGGAGGACTAGAAGAAGGTCACAACATCAATTCTCCCGCATTCAGAGAACGCGACGGCCTGGCGTGACGCGACATAGACGCGTCGATTCTCACTGACGCGATACTTTAAACGCGGCGGCCATGGCGACCGCGACACCAGGTCAGTTTCCTGTTCTCTTCCTTTTCCTAGTTTAAGTTAGCCATCATCTTGTTTTCATTCTTAGGCGACTTGCTAGGTGGCGATCACATCCTATTTTCCATGCTTATAGTCTTAGCATCCATGTTTGTGTCGAGGGGAAGCCAATCCCTGTGATTACAGCTGCCGAACCAAAAGGGCCAACAAAATTTGTCGAGGTAGGGCCGATATATGCTATTCATCAATTGCATAAAAACTGCAGGAGCATTGGTTAGTCCAAAAGGCATGACTACAAATTCATAATGACCGTACCTGCTCCTGAAAGCTGTCTTGTAGATGTCCGCATCTTTAATTCTCATCTGATGATATCCCGATCTAAGGTCAATCTTAGAAAAGTATTTAGCTCCTGATATCTGATAAAATAACTCATCAACACGAGGCAAAGGGTACTTGTTCTTGAAAGTGAGATTATTCAACTGCCTGTAGTTGATGCGTAATTTCATGGATCTGTCATTCTTCTTGACGAACAGCACTGGTGCTCCCCAAGGAGAAGTACTTGGTCGGATAAAACCCTTTTCCAGCAACTCCATCAATTGTTCCTTCAACTCTTTTAATTCCGCGGTGGACATCTTGTAGGGTTGGCGTGATACGGTGCCACTCCAGGTATGAGATCAATTGAGAAATTTACATCTCTTTCAGGTGGAATGCCTGGCAGCTCATCGGGATATTCTTGCACTATATGTAAGTCTGATATCTTAGTTGCTTTCTTTTCAACCACAATTGCGGCAAGAAATGCCACACAACCCTTTCTTATCATGTCCTGTTCCTTAATAGAAGAGACGAGAGACAAGTGCCTCTTGTGTCTACGTCACGTGAAGGTTAACTTAGGGAATTCACAAAAAAAAAATTTCCCTCTTCTACAATCCACGATAGCCCCATACGTGGATAGCCAATCGGCTCCTAGAATAACATTGTAGCCCTCCATGGGCATACAGATCAAGTCAGCTCTCAAATTGAGTTCCCCAATCTTAACATCAGCTAATGGAAAATATTTATTCAATTGAGCCTTTTCTCCCAGTGGTGTAGAACAGGCAATTCAAATTCCATGGATGTGGGTTTTTCATTTAATGTATCAGCAATACTTGTGACATAAACGAATGTGTTGCGCCAGTATCAAACAAAACAAATGCTGATGAGAAAAGACTGGTAGAGTACCTTCAACGACTCCACCCTCCTCGGTGGTTTCCACCTCTTGCAAGGTCTGCAGTCGGTCGGGCTTCCTCTGTCATGTACGACACTTCTCATTCTCTTTTAGCAGAGGGCAGTCGGGTATATGGTGCTCTCGACTGCCACAACAAAGGCATGCGCCTACCTTCCTCCAACACTCCTCTGCAGTGTGACCCAGTTTGTCACAGTGCTTGCATCTAGGCTTGTTGTTCGGAGCAGTACTGGTGGGGACTTTGGGCTTCCACTCCTGGCTTGGCCCGTCAGTGATACTTAACGGCTTTTTCTTGCCGTTAGTGGGCTTGTTTAGTGCTCCAGATGTCTGCTCCTTCTTGACCATTCTACATTTGATGCGCTCGGTGAGTTCGGTCACATCCTCCAGACATTGTGCCTTCTTGACCATCTCCGAATAAGTCTGAATATCAAATGGTGCCAGTTGTGTGATATAAGCGGGTCTGAGCCCGTTGAGGAATCTCTTCGCCTTCATCCTCTCAGAGCTCACCAGATGATTGACATATCGTGCCAAACTGGAGAACTGAGCTTCATACTCAGCAATAGTAAGGCTCCTCTACTTCAGTGCTGCGAACTTACCGGCTTTCCTTTCTTGGAACGTTCAGAAAAGTACTTGGAGTTGAAGTGTTCCTTGAACTCATTCCATGTGAAGTGTGCATCTGCCCTTGTTGCCTCAATGGACTCCACCATGCCCGAGATCCCTCTCCTAGCTGGAATGTCGCTAATAGAAGTTTGTCACCATCTGTGCATTGCATAACGGGAGATACGCTCTATCTCCTTGAGCCAGTTCTCGGCCTCATCAGGATCAGTAGACCCACTAAATCGAGCACTACAAGAAAATGCGGATTTCGACGGAAAGAATCCGTCGGAAATCCGTCGGAACATGACCCTTCCGACAAATTTCTGTCCGAGCTCGTCGGAAATGGTCGTCGGAAATTGTTGGTCAGAAATTACCGACAGAAAAGAATTCCGTCGAAAATCGGTCGGAAAACTCCGACGGACAAATCCGTCGGAAATACCGTCAGAAATACCGTCAGTATTTACCGACAGATATTCCATCGGTAAATCAGTAACCCGTCGGAAAAGGCCGTCAGAACTGTAGACGGAATTACCGACCGATTTTTTCCGCCGGTAATTTAGAATTTCCGACGGACGTTTATCTGTCGGAAAATTCGTCGGAATGTGCAGTATTTTTTTTTTTAAATTGACAAATAAAAAAGATTTTTCAAACTACTATAATATTCATAAATTTCACAAATACTCACGATCAAAATAAAATCATAAATAAAATAAATATAAAAAATCAAGACAGATCTGCTGGATCGTCTGCTGTCCCTGCCTCATCATCGTCAGGTGCCGGAGGTGGATCCTATATTAAAAAAAATTAATATGAGAAACATTAATAATAATTAAAAGACATATATTATTTTCAAAAATTAAATTTAAAATATGTGATTATTTCTCAAGTTTAATTAGATAATATTTTTAGATCCATCGTTTCTTGGGTGTTTTTTAGATTCGTCATTTCAATGTCAACCCAATCCGGAGATCCAAATTGGATTCCGTCAGTTCCCACACGTCACTTTAACCCACCCGGTCGTGTCGGAGAAAACGGCACGCGATCGATCCTATTTGGGATTTTGGACCCCGGATTGTAGGTTTTAGCCCTTTATATATACTTGACTGATTTTTAGATCCGTCATTTCAATGCCCAACCTAATCCGGAGATCCAAATTGGATTCCGTCAGTTCCGACACGTCACTTTAAACACCCAGTCGTGTCGGAGAGGAAAACGACACGCAGATCCGATCCCTATTTGGGATTTTGGAACCCCGGGTTGTGTGTTTTGACCCTTTATATATACTTGGCTATTTTTTAGATCTGTCATTTCAATGCCCAACCCAATCGGAGATCCAAATTGGATTCCGTCAGTTCCCACACGTCACTTTAACCCACCGGTCGTGTCGGAGAAAACGGCACGCCGATACGATCCCTATTTGGATTTTGGACTCCCGAGTTGTGTGTTTTGACCATTTATATATACTTGGCTTTTTTTAGATCCGTCAATTCAATACCCAACCCAATCCGGAGATCCAAATTGGATTCCGTCAGTTCCCACACGTCACTTAACCCACCCGGTCGTGTCGGAGAAAACGGCACGCCGATTCGATCCCTATTTGGGATTTCGGACCCCCGGATTGTAGGTTTTAGCCATTATATATACTTGACAGTTTTTTAGATCAGTCATTTCAATGCCCAACTCAATCCGGAGATCCAAATTGGATTCTGTCAGTTCCCACACGTCACTTAACCCACCCGGTCGTGTCGGAGAAAACGGCACGCCAATCGATCCCTATTTGGGATTTTGGACCCCGGGTTGTGTTTTGACCCTTTATATATACATGGCTGTTTTTTAGATCCGTCATTTCAATGCCCAACCCAATCCGGAGATCCAAATTGGATTCCGTCAGTTCTCACACGTCACTTTAACCCACCCGGTCGTGTCGGAGAAAACGGCACGCCTATCCGATTCCTATTTGGGATTTTGGACCCCCGGGTTGTGTGTTTTGAACCTTTATATATACTTGGCTATTTTTAGATCCCATTTCAATGCCCAACCCAATCCGGAGATCCAAATTGGATTCCGTCAGTTCCCACACGTCACTTTAACCCACCCGGTCGTGTCGGAGAAAACGGCACGCCGATCCGATCCCTATTTGGGATTTTGGACCCCCGGGTTGTAGGTTTTAGCCCTTTATATATACTTGACTATTTTTTAGATCCGTCATTTCAATGCCCAACCCAATCCGGAGATCCAAATTGGATTCCATCAGTTCCCACACGTCACTTTAACCCACCCGGTCGTGTCGGAGAAAACGGCACGTCTATCCGATCCCTATTTGGGATTTTGGACCCCCGGGTTGTGTGTTTTAACCATTTATATATACTTGGTGTTTTTTAGATTCGTCATTTCAATGCCCAACCCAATCCGGAGATCCAATTGGATTCCGTCAGTTCCCAAACGTCACTTTAACCCACCCGGTCGTGTCGGATAAAACGGCACACCGATCCGATCCCTATTTGGGATTTTGGACCCCGGGTTGTGTGTTTTGACCCTTTATATATACTTGGGTTTTTTAGATCCGTCATTTCAATCCAACCCAATCCGGAGATCCAAATTGGATTCCGTCAGTTCCCACACGTCACTTTAACCCACCCGGTCGTGTCGGAGAAAACGGCACGCCGATCCGATCCCTTTTGGGATTTTGGACTCCCGGGTGTAGGTTTTAGCCCTTTATATTACTTGGACTTTTTTAGATCTGTCATTTCAATGCCCAACCCAATCCGGAGATCCAAATGGATTCCGTCAGTTCCCACACGTCACTTTAACCCACCCAGTCGTGTCGAAGAAAACGGCACGCCGATCCGATCCCTATTTGGGATTTTGACCCCGGGTTGTGTGTTTTCACCCTTTATATATACTTGGTTGTTTTTAGATTCGTCATTCAATGTCCAACCAATCCGGAGATCCAAATTGGATTCGTCAGTTCCCACACGTCACTTTAACCCACCCGGTCGTGTCGGAGAAAACGGCACGCCGATCCGATCCCTATTTGGGATTTTGGACCCCCGGGTGGTGTTTTGACCCTTTATTTATACTTGGCTGTTTTTAGATCCGTCATTTCAATGCCCAACCCAATCCGGAGATCCAAATTGGATTCCGTCAGTTCCCACACGTCACTTTAACCCACCGGTCGTGTCGGAGAAAACGGCACGCCGATCCGATCCCTATTTGGGATTTTGGACCCCGGGTTGTAGGTTTTAGCCTTTATATACTTGACTGTTTTTTAGATCCGTCATTTCAATGCCCAACCCAATCCGGAGATCCAAATTGGATTCCGTCAGTTCCACACGTCACTTTAACCCACCCGGTCGTGTCGGAGAAAACGGCACGCCGATCCGATCCCTATTGGGATTTTGGACCCCCGGGTTGTGTTTTGACCCTTTATATATACTTGCTGTTTTTTAGATCCGTCATTTCAATGCCCAACCAATCCGGAGATCCAAATTGGATTCCGTCAGTTCCCACACGTCACTTTAACCCACCGGTCGTGTCGGAGAAAACGGCACGCCGATCCGATCCCTATTTGGGATTTTGGACCCCCGGGTTGTGTGTTTTGACCCTTTATATATACTTGGCGTTTTTTAGATCCGTCATTTCAATGCCCAACCAATCCGGAGATCCAAATTGGATTCCGTCAGTTCCCACACGTCACTTTAACCCACCCGGTCGTGTCGGAGGAGAAAACGGCACGCCGATCCGATCCCTATTTGGGATTTTGGACCCCGGGTTGTAGTTTTAGCCCTTATATATACTTGACTGTTTTTTAGATCGTCATTTCAATGCCCAACCCAATCGGAGATCCAAATTGGATTCCGTCAGTTCCCACACGTCACTTTAACACCCATGTCGTGTGGAGAAAACGGCACGCCGATCCGATCCTATTTGGGATTTTGGACCCCGGGTTGTGTGTTTTGACCTTTATATAACTTGGCTGTTTTTTAGATCGTCATTTCAATGCCCAACCCAATCCGGAGATCCAAATTGGATTCCGTCAGTTCCCACACGTCACTTTAACCACCCGGTCGTGTCGGAGAAAACGCACGCCGATCCGATCCCTATTTGGGATTTTGGACCCCGGGTTGTGTGTTTTGACCTTTATATATACTTGGCTGTTTTTTAGATCCGTCATTTCAATGCCAACCCAATCCGGAGATCCAAATTGGATTCCGTCAGTTCCCACACGTCACTTTAACCCACCGGTCGTGTCGGAGAAAACGGCACGCCGATCCGATCCCTATTTGGGATTTTGGACCCCGGGTTGTGTGTTTTGACCCTTTAGACTTAGGTTTTTTAAGATCCGTCAATTGAACGCCCTTACACTTATGTTAGGTTAATTAATTTAGATTCTTTTTTTTCCCTGTTGACATTCTTTAGTGGTTTCATCTCATCCAAAGTATATGAAATTAATACTAATACTGACCTGAGGTGCTGGCTGTGGGGGGCGTACTCCCTGCATGGCTGAGATCAACTGCTGAACCATATCGCCGAACTGCGTCTGTAGCTCTGCCTGCTGTGTCTGTAGATGTGCCCGTAGCTCTTCCCGAATGAGGTCTAATCTCCTCTACACCACTGACGGGGGGCGCAGTAGATGAACTCGCGTATGCGGAGGAGAAGCGATCGAACTCGCATATGAGGACAACACTGGATGAGTATCCAGGCTGTCCCCAAAGCCGTACACTCGACCCTTCCTCGGCCCTCCCGCTGCGTCGACCCAAGCCTCCGGATCCAAGTCTGGCTGGGGAGTGCCCTCTGCATAGCGCTCCGCCATCGTCCTGTCATAGGTCTCCTGCAGAACAAATTAAAATTAAATTATTGTCCATAAATTATTTGAATATCTTAATTGAATTCATAATTTATAGCTTGACTTACAGCGATCGTACGGGCACTCTCGCTAACATAGTCATCCGTCCCTTCCGCTTATGAGTCGATCAAATAACTCGCGAAATGTAGGGGCACGCTCGAACTCGTGATGCTTACAATTCAAAAAAATTAGTTAGTTTCACAATAATAATCAATGTATTAAGCAATTGAACAATAATATGCTTACCAATTTTTGACTATGGGTCGCATAAGATACGGACCCACTAGTATGCACATTCTTCTCCGGATGAGTTGATCGGTTGCGTATTGCCGCCTGTGACCGCTGCTGCCATGGTCCAGCAGCCCAACGCTCACAAAGGGACTCCCAATAGTCCCTCCTCAGCCAAACAGGGCCGTAATCTAGCCAAGCCATAGGATCCGGTTGCCTGTGGTCTTCATTGCCTTGTCCCGGGCCTCCCACATCGACTTTCTTAAATTAGTCTGGGCAGTAGACTCCCAGACGGCGCGAGCTCGAGGGAGATCCTCGGGTCTCGTGAACGCGAACCTCCGCTGTAAAGAAATAAAATTACTCAACTTTCTGCACTAACAGAGATAGTAATTAAATAAATGATTTCAACTCATGTAAACATTAAAAATACCGTGAACATGTCAATAACAAATCCGGACGGGCACCGGGAACTCTCTCCATGCATCCATTGGTCCTGGAATATGTGCGTGGACCAGCGTCGTAATATAACGGGAAGCAGAACGGGATCTATCTTCCCCCTGCAATTGCACATTAATTGTGTACATGAAATGTATAACATAAATAACAAATACAGTAACTTTGAAGTGATCAACTTTACCCTGAGATCCAGCATGGCTGCCGTCCCGGTAGCTGAGGCCCTCCTCAGCTATGGATGCTGGCTCTCCACCTCTGTTGAAAACAATTTAGTACACTATTATTGTATAAATTACAAGAAAACAAACATACTAATCTATGGAAACATACATGTACCTGGTGGTGAGGAAGAAGGGAAAGGTGGCACTGCTCGCGTGCTCGGCGGGGAGGCGGTCCCTGCAAAATTATATACACATTAGAAAATATGAATTTAAATTGAACAACAATATATACGTATACCTGTCGCATGGACGACCGGCGTGGACGGGGAGGCAGTCCCTGCAAAATTGTATGTACGTTAGATCTCGTGAATTTAATATGAACAATGATATCCATCTGGTTCTTTGTGTACATATGTATATACCTGTCGCTGGGACGACCGGCGGGACGGGGAGGCAGACGTGGACGGGGAGGAGACCCTGAGAAATTATATGTACGTTAGATCTCGTGAATTTAATATAAACAATAATATATAGAGTTTTGTGTTTACATATACATATACCTGTCGTGGACGGGGTCGCGACCCTCGGCCAACGGACGTGGAAACCGTCCGACTCCGTCCTCCACGTACCATATCTCTATTGAGATAAATAAAGATATAACATGTCATCAACACTCAAATTTGAAGTAGCAATTTAATATGAACATATAATTAGCAACAATAGGAAGTTCTTACAAAATATAGGGTATATTATCTATATTCATCATCAGATGCTGAAGACATGTTTAATTCAGCATCATCTTCGTCATCATCCTCGAATTCATCCTCATCATCCGGGAGTCTTCCTCCACATCAGACTCCACCCTCCGCTCAAGGTCTCGTGGGTCAACTTCTTCCTGTTCGTTACCCTTATGTAAGCAAATTGTTTCATTTATATCATGAACACTGAACTGCGTAGAAGCTGCCAACTCTCGTGTGTCACTCGATCTGATTGGAAAAATTGTCATTAACACCTTCGAGCTCATCATCAGCCGAGAAGCTCATACTCAGGGAATAGCCTTGATTTCACTCTACATGCAGCCCACCAATCTCTTAATTTGAGGGATGATAATTTGAATAATAAACTTGTTGGGCTTGTGCCGCCAGAATGAATGGCTCATATGTACTCAACTTGGACTTATGCTTGACATCGACAATTCCATATGTTGTGTCATGACGAATAGATGTCGGATCAACCAATGACACTTGAAGAGAAATACATTGTTGTCTTGTCCCAAAAATTGCAGTTCAATGACTTCTTCGAGAATGTAATAGTCTATTTCATTTTCATTGTAGGCACTTCCCTTCACACATACGCCGCTGTTCATCGTAGACTTATTCCGTCCATAATCTCTCGTGTGAAATCTGTATCCATTCACAATGTAGCCTGGATAGACACGTACAATCTTCGAGGGGCCATAACTGATCTCTTGTACTCTTGAATCGGTAATAAAACTTGTTCAACCTATTATCAAAAAAATAGACAGACATTGACAAATTACAACAACTAAGTATGCATAAGAACATAACACTTATGTTTCAAAATATTTAGACACATACTCGAGATCTTAACCAAGTAGGAAAGACTTCTCCCGTTCCTTTTCAACCTGCACGTCAGTTAGACGTGGATTCCGTTGCAGTATGACCGAGTCAAACTCTCTGCAATGTAAATGTCACACAACCTTTCAGTTCTGCAGCATTGCAATCAAATGATGTACATCATAAGTGTTGAGAGCTTACTCAATGTAGGGGTCTAGTTCTGCGCAATTCATGAAGATGTAGATCTCCGCAGCTACCAACTCTCTGTCTCCAGTGCGCGAGTAGAAGAATATCCGAACGCCCGTCCGGGACACTTGAATACAGAGAGTCGGTCCGACACATTAGAATCTCCACCATCATCATTACGTGGAGGTTGAGTGCGTCGGGTTCGTATTTCCGTGTCAAAGTACATCGAACAGAAGTTTGATATCTCCTCAATGAGGTACGCCTGGGTAATGGAGCCCTCAACTTGTGCTTTGTTGCGGACTTTCATCTTAAGATCGTGCATGCACCTACGACAATAATTCAAATGCATATATATGAAATATAAAAGATCGTCGTAATGTGAATAAATTGAGATATAGAAATATACCTCTCAAACGGATACATCCATCGAAATTGTACTGGTCCTCCGACCCTAGCCTCATATGGCAAATGGATGATCAGGTGCTCCATTGAATCAAAGAATGCTGGAGGAAATATCTTCTCTAATTTGCAGACTGTCTGTATTATATTTTGCTCCATATTTTGCAAGTCATGAAGTCTGAGTTCTGATGCAGATAAAATCCTGAAGAATTGACTCAGCTCAGTCATTGCCCCATATTTGCTTCGGCAACAACTCACGAAAAGCAAGTGGCATCAGTCTTTGCATGAAAACATGGCAGTCATGACTCTTCATTCCGTATATTTTCCCTCGTTGACATTTACACAACGGGCAATATTCGAGACATATCCATCCGGAATCTCAATTGCTTCAACCATTGCAACACTTCCTTAATCTGTCTGGCCCCAAGCACATATGAAGCTTTAGGTTGCACCACTTTTCCACTAACATGCTGCAGCTCTAGTTCTGGACGTCTGCAAAGTACTTTCAAATCCAAACGTGCCTTGACGTTATCCTTCGTTTTGCCTTTGACATCCATAACTGTGTGAACACATTATCAAAAACATTCTTCTCTATATGCATGACGTCTAGGTTATGTCGTATCAAAAGTGTTGACCAATAAGGCAATTCCCAAAAGATGCTTTGCTTCACCCAATTGTGATCCTTCCCAAAGCCAGGGATTTGTCGGGTACTACCAGCTAGTTGTGTTACAGTCGGTAAGTTCTGGACCCGCCTCGCCATGTTTCCACCAGACACCCGTTCCATATCTACCTCCTCCATCACAATTGTATTTTTCATAAAAGAATCCTTTGCTTTCGGAAAGGATGGTCATCGGTAGAAACCGACGATGACAATCGAACCAACATGATTTTCCCCCAGATTTCAACACAAATGATTTAGAATCCTCCATGCAATAAGGACATGCCAACCTCCCATGTGTGCTCCAGCCAGATAACATGCCGTACGCTGGAAAGTCACTTATTGTCCACATTAATGCAGCCTTCAAATTGAAATTCTGTTTTCTGGATGCATCATAAGAGAGAACCCCATCTGACCATAACAATTTCAGCTCATCAATCAACGGTCTAAGATATATGTCTATATTTTTTCCTGGACTTTTTGGACCCGGAATCAGCAATGAAAGGAACAGATTCTCACGCTTCATGCACATGCCTGGCGGAAGGTTATACGGTGTTAGGAATACTGGCCAACATGAGTAAGATGCCACCGAGCCTCCGAATGGATTGAAACCGTCTGTGCATAAACCCAGCCGCACGTTGCGTGGATCCCTTGAGAAGTAAGGATGACTACGGCTAAAATGAGCCCAAGCTTCACCATCGGCAGGATGACTCATTTCACCTTCGTCACGACGGACTCTTTCCGCATGCCAAGTCATATGTCCAGCTGTCTTCGAGGACATGAACAACCGCTGCAATCTGGGTGTGATCGGAAAGTACCGCAATGACTTATACGGAACATCCTTCTGCTTTGACTTGTCCCCTCTCTTGGGCTTGAATCTATCATGCTTACAAATACAGCATGATGTCTTATCTGCATCATCTTTGTAGTACAGCATACAGTGATTCGGACATGCATCAATTTTCATAAAACCAAGCCCCAGATCATTCACCATCTTCTTCGCACGGTAAAAGTCAGCAGGTAACCTCTCTGATTGAGGAAGCATGCTCTTGACGAGTAAGAGAAGCCGGTCAAAACAACTCTCGCTCATATGAAATTCAGATTTCAAATTCAGTAGCTGCGACACTGCAGACAACCGTGTATGCTTCTCACAACCATCCCATAATGGCTCATCAGCATCTCGAAGTAACTGATAAAATCTCTGAGCTGTATCATTCGGCACTTCTTCATTTGTTTGATCTTCATGAATATTGAACTCCGGACCAGCAGCATCGACAACCATGTCTACGTACGTACTTGTGGAGGCAAAGTAATTAGCTGGTGCAGACGACTGAATATTCAACTCACCATGAGACGACCATAACTCATAATGGGCAACAAATCCTCTCGTATACAAATGATGCTGCACATCCCATGTCGATATCCACTTTCTGTTCTTACAAGCCGAACACGGACATCGGATGTTACCCATCGGATCAACTGCTACTGATGAATTACTCAATGCAAACTCAATAAAACTGTCAACTCCGTCTTTAAACTCCTCGGTCACAACTCCATTCACATTCCACGGTACATCCATGACCGATTCTCATAAGACATTTTTCCTACACAGATTAAATGTCATGTCACGAGTTAAAATCCAACACACCCTCACATCATTCGAGTAAGTCAAAATGAATAGGTAGGATATATTATTAAGATTATCACTTTTTACCCATCTGTGAATATTTGATCGCACTCAGATGACCATTACTATGTGTTTGTATTATTTGCTGAAAATTTCGGCAGCATCTCCCCACACCTCTCCGATATACCAAAAATATTTATTGATTAAGATATTTTCTTAAAATTACTAATAAGTGGTTAAGAAAATATTCTAAATCAATAAAGGTATATCAGAGAGGAGTGAGTAGACGCACCCGAAATTTTCAACAAATAATACAAACACATAATAAATGACCACCTAACTGCGATCAAACATTCACAGACTGTCCAAAACGGGACAATTCAAGACTTTGAGTTAGATATACACATTCTCATCATTGAAAATAAGACTCGTGCACATCAATCTCAAAGTCTTGAACGGGAAGGTTCATTGACACGGGCTTAACACGCTCTCGTGAGGTGTGTGCAGTGAAAAAATGCTATACATGCATAGATCAAATTTAAAACCCAAATAAATATGAAAGGAATATGAAAACAAAATCATACATGTGAACAAGTGCAATATAAACCAAATTCATACATACATGTACATGAATGCATTAAAGTAAGAAATACAATACTAATCACTAAACTGAAAGTAAGCAATTAAAACAATCTATACTAATGTTTTGTTTCGATTTTATGGCTAAGTACCAATGTGCACACAATTGATATGTGTCCTAAAAATCAATTATATCTCAATATGGTGTGTTTCTATCTTGTGAGTAAGTCTCGTAGGAGCATAATTGATACATGTCTCGATAATTGATTATATCATCTATCCTATAGATCCTATTCTGCAACTAAGTCGCATGTAAGGGAATAAATCAATTTATGTCTTCGTTGAAGTGTGGTTATTTAATAATCAACTATATTGTTTTGAAAATCAATTATGTTTCAACTGAGTTTCATGAAGAAAATTCTAAGCATCAAACTTGACCTGGAGAAGTGATTGTTTTTGGGCTCTCAAAATTGGCTAAAACTTGATAATAGAATAATCGATTAAGTTTCACCATTTTGCACTCTGATAAAGCAGAATGCCTTTTACCTATCAAACAAATATTGATTGCTCTTCATGTGATGTGATACCTTATTGTGATATCCAACACAATTGTCTCCTTGCTAAAAATTCTAAGAACTACTTCTTAGAGCATCCCCCAATCACAAATTAGGGGGGAGACAAGACTGAACAGATACATGCTAATAAAGAGAGTGTTACATACACCAACACATGCACAAGTGTCTACAATAGTGCACTAGACATGTCGAACAAAAAAACTTGCTTAGAAGTCTGGCCATACATCAGGTTAGATCTACAACTTAGCACTCAGCTTCACATGATGCAGCAGGGGAAAATAAAACACAGTTTTACGGCAAACAACCAATTCTTTTCGTGCTTGCGCCATAACAAAAAATGACATTTCGCCATCGCAGATCTAGAGCGATCAGAAAACACCGAACAGTGCAGAAGGCAAAAGAACCAAAAACCAAGCTCCTCTAGAAGAAAAGAAGACGAAAGGAACCTAACATCAAAGTAAATACTAGAGACTGAGAGAGAGATGAGAGAGGGAGGAGGGCCGCATGCAGGTGGGGGGGGGGGGGGGGGGGGGGGGGGAAGGGGAGCGGGGCGGGTGGGGGGGGGGAAGAGAGGAGGGGGGCCGCGTGCAGGTGGGGGGGTGGGAAGGGGAGGGGGGCTGGGTGGGGGAGAAGGGGGGCATCGTGCAGGGGGGAGGGGGGCGGGTGGGAAGGGGAGGGGGGCGGGGTGCAGGTGGGGGGGGTGGGAAGGGGAGGGGGGCCGCGTGCAGGGGGGGTGGGAAGGGGAGGGGGTGGCATCGTGTAGGGGGGAGGGGGGGGAGCCGAGTGGGAAGGGGAGGGGGGCCGGGTGCAGGTGGGGGGTGGGAAGGGGAGGGGGGCCACGTGCAGGGGGGGTGGGAGGGGAGGGGGAGGGGTGGGGGGGAGGGGGGCTGGGTGGAAGGTGGGAAGGGGAGGGGGGCGCGTGCAGGGGCAGGGTGGGGGGGGGGAGGATGGCAGGAGGGAAGGGGCGGGGGTGGGGAGGAGAGGGGGAGGGGGGCCAGGGGGGGGGTGGGGAAAGGGGAGGGGGGCCGGAGGAAGGTGGGGGGGGTGGGGAGAGGGGGGAGGTGGAACTCACCGGGAGAGGGGCAGCCGGCGGCAAGCGGGGCAGCGGCGGTGGCGGCGAGCGGCGGCGGTGAGGGCGAGGGCCGCAGCGGCGAGCGGCGTCGCAAACGGCGGCGGCGAGCGGCGAGCGGGAGAGAGAGAGAGAGAGGAGAGAGAGAGGAGAGGGAGAGGGAGAGAGAGGAGAGAGGAGAGGAGAGAGAGAGAGAAGAGAGAGATGAGAGAAGAGAGAGAGGAGAGAGAGAGAGAGAGAGAGAGAGGAGAGAGAGAGAGGGAGGAGGTAAAGCGGTTTTACCGTCGGAAGTTCCGACGGAAATATTTCCGTCGGAATATCTGTCGGTATTATTTAAGTACCGACGGATATTTGACGGAAATATTTCCGTCGGAACTTCCGACGGATTTTCTGACAAATATTGTAGTCGGAATATCCGTCGGAATTACCGACGGAAAAAATCCGTCGGAAACATCCGTCGGAATCCCGTAAATTCTTGTGGTGGAGGAGGGGTTCAGATTGCAGAAATTCCGATGTAATTCTCCGCTCCTAGTATGTGTTATTAGCTCTAGCAGTCTGGAGTAATGCCTTGAGGAAGCGTTGGATGTGTGTTGCATTGTCACGGAGTTGAACACGCTCCGCTGCCATTGCAAATGTTTAAGTTCCTTCAAAAGAGAATTAAATGTAAGGCATTGAATTTGCACTAGTTTGTGCGTGTGTGAGTGATTTTATCTTATTCCCTTGGTTCTACCCATTCACATAGGTACGGAGGAATTTCGACTCTAAGTTAAGGCAAGTCAAACCTAGCTCATCATATTTCTTAAGAATAAACCTAGGCTTGATACCACAAACTGTAACGCCCCGACGCGGAATATCAGAGCGGAATTACAGGTATTAAATAGTACAGAGCGAGAATAAATGACAAACCATTGCACATTGGAAATAATATCAAATAACTCCAATTCATTAATAATCCATCAACTAACTATTACATCATTCCATCAAAGCCATAACTAGGGCCCAGAGTACTTTATTGAAATCAAACTAAACATACTGACTGATTGACTACTAAACTAACTAACTACTACGCCATGATAGCTGATTGGGCACTCCTGAGCAACATCCTCATCAGTCCAATCCTCATGAGTGTGGTCATATCCATCCGACTCACCTGAACACATGAAATAAAATACGCAGGATGAGCGAATAACGCCCAGTAGGACTTAATATCTCATGAGAATAAGTTTGCTTTAAATAATTAATGTCTTAAATGGCAGGACGAAAGAGTATAGTCATGTAGGGCATGTAACGATAGCAAGAGCACAATAGCACTGGTATAATGAAAATAGCACAATGATAACGATAATAGAATGGCCATGTAACGATAATAGCACTTCTATAGCACTTGAATAGATAGCACTTTGATTGTCAACGATTAATTGTTATAGTATTAAATGGCACTGGATGCATGCCGTACACATTCTGATCATGTGACCCTTGCAAGGAAATAGCACTCTTCGGGAGCTCTCCCAGGACCAGACCGGGTCCTATTGCACTGGCATATAGCACTTGTTATTTTAGACAATCAATTGTATGGCCAAATAGAGTACCAAGAAGAGATGAGAGTAATAGACGAAATAGATGATAGTACAGAGTGAAAGTGAACAGATGAGAGTAACGAGATAGTAGACGAGATAGGGGTATAATCGTAAATATCGTTAAACCACGATAGTAACAGTTGCACAGCACCAGGTCGGGTACCGGTAGTCTAGTAGAAGTCACATCCGCCCACTAGCCATGCTATGAACATAGACTAAACGGTCCGGCGTTAACACAAGGTAAGAAGGAAACACTAAGGCCGTTTGGATCGTACTGATCCCTAAGGGTGTAACGGGTTTTAAGGGTACAACCAGCTCGTCAGCTAAGGACGTGCGCCAAAGCCAAGAAGACTTACGAAGGCTTTGACAAGGATTCCCTGGTCCAGTCAAGAGTCTTCCCGGTGGAGAGGTGGTCCATGAAAGAGAGTGTGTAGAAACTAGGGTCCGTCGTGCCTCGAGTGCTCGAAGGCCGAGGGAAGTGGTAACGGTGTATAAAACGCGCGAGTGAAATGAAGACAAGTGTAATTATTTAAATAGAGAAATTTAGTAATTATTTCACTAATTTACAAATACTTTATTACGTGAATTAATAAGGTCTCATGGCAAACATGAATGTTTAGTGTGTGCATGTGTAAGAAATCAAGAGCATGTATGGTCGTGCACATGGCTGTTAAAACTAATTAATATTATGCGAGTATTACCCATTAATAATTTACAGGTCGTACTGTTCATGAGGGTGCTTAATTAGGGTTAACAGAAATTGTTGGGGTTAAATAATAGGGTCATGAAGGCCAATTAGGGTTCTGGCCGCTCTGTTGATGTCGCAACGCAGGGTGCTATCGCGATCAGGTAGCGACAAGGTGGACCGGCGCGATCCAGTTTTAGGTCGCGACGGGGTTATCAGTCGCAATCAGGTCGCGACACTACGTCCGGTCACGTTCTGCTGAACCAGGCGCTGGGGTGAACCAGGGGCAAGTCGCGACATGTCGACCCGTCGCGTTCAGAACGCGACGGCTCTTCCTGTCATGACCCCCTCTGATATTGCGGCGGGTCGGGCCGTCGCGACACCAGAAGGCCCCCCGAGCCCAGAAAAGGGGTTTTTGCCCTTTTTCCAGGTAGGGTTCCTCCCTTCAAACTCGATACATGCTACTCTAAAATGCTTATCAAATCGCAGAAAGCCTCAAAATCATGAAACAAATTTTAAATGAAAAAGAACATAGAGATCTATCACTGATAACTATTAATTAGAAAACAATCATGGATAGAGCATGCTTCGACTAGGTTACCTTTCGGTAACCTAAACATGTATAGTCAAAGATCAATGAATTAATTTGCCACGGATACAAGATGAAAATTAGGGCAAATAGGGGCGTTTGAAAGCTAAGATCATGTAGTATTTATGAGAATTATTTTAGGACATGGGATTATGTACGAACGAGAATTGAGCACAAACATGATGGTTCGGACACAACATACTAACAGAAGTTTGGGCATTTAATTCGCCCTCATGGAAGAACAAAATAGAGCGAAATCAGAGGACTTTCAAAGGGGATCATGAAGACTACCTAAGATAATTTTTGCACGATTTAAGCTTGAGAGATTACTGACCTTTCATTGCAGTAAAGAAAAATCCTAGTTGGTGACGAAAATGAGAAATCCCTCTCTTAGATCCAAGTCCTCCTTCCTGCTTCTTTGTCCTCCAGCCTTCTTCTCAACCTCTAAAGTCCCAGCAACAATCTAGGGTTTGGTTGGGGACAAGTTGAGAGAGTTTTGATGGGTTTAAGAGTCAATAACACCTAAAACTCCTCTCTTCTCCTCCAACTCCTAAAATTCATATTATCACCTATTTTTTCACCATTTATCCACCTAATGGCTAGGGAAGAGAGCTAAATTCGTGGCCAAGGGTTAGGATGGGATAAGGGCTCCTTATTTGATAAATATGGGTTATTAGTATTTATCCTAACCCTTTACTATTTAACATTTATTTTTAATGTGATTTCACCTAATTAGCTCCCATCTCATGATGGGCTCTCCACATTTAGGCCCACTCTATCATGTTTGGGCCATTAATATAACCCATTCCTAATTTTGGTTAATGGGTATTCATTTATTTCACTTAAATTCTATTTATTCTCTTTTTATTCTAATTAAATCTATTTATCTCATTTATTAAATTGGAAATTTTCTTTTATTTTGAATTTAAAAATCAAGATTGCTACAGAATGTGACATTCATCCTGTCGTGACCCCAGAGTCATGGTCAAATCCGACAGTTGGACCTGCCACGTGTCGCCCTCACAGGCTTGACACCATGAATGCGACGACTGAGATGTCGCGTTCTGATTATATGTGCCACGACACGTGTCCCAACTGTCCCGATAGCAAGATGACAAACTTGCATGCTACGGTCGAAGATGAACGCAACTAAGTATCCATCGCATTCTAAACTAGAACGCGACAATCATCTTAACACCTTTAGAAGACGACAACCCGATACGCCACTACACCTTCACCGAGGGGTGGCTAACCAAAGGGAAAGGGATATTACAGTTTACATCTTCCAACTATCGGTTATCAATATTTTTGTATTATTTTAGATGTACACGACAATGATTATATCAAATTCAAACTTTCTTTAAGAAATGTTGTTTTAATAAATGTGCATGTGTTATGTGCGGAACTCTGATGCACATCATGTTTTCGTTTCTTTTTTGTCCTTAATTTGAATTTAGTGCAAACTTTTTCTAAGTTCTAAGAAATGTTACATTAAATTTCACTTACAAAATTTTTTTATTCCCATTTCTAACCAAACAGGATATAAGATGTGACGGCCCTGGATATCTATGCCCATTAAGGCTCCATATCCCGATCCGCCTCCCGCGAACGGACCGAAGTCTCGCAAGGGATAGTTCACACAACTGTCCAGTAAGAATATAAACCAAACCACAACAGTATAAGACACAAGAAAGCACATGTGCTCATATATGTTTACAAATTTGTACAACTGTCCCATTACATTAATACATGTCCAATTAAAAAGTACAACTACCTGGGGCATACCCCGAGGGAGCACAAGCTCACATAACACTAACTACTACACAACTGCTGGTGGTACAAGTCTGACACAACGCTGCTGCAAGCCAAACACTCGGCAATCCCTGAAAAGAACTGTAGGGGAGTGAGCCTCAACAAGTCACTGGCTCAGTAGGGCTACCCAAAACAAAACACCGTAACCACGGACACCTCAACCCCAATGGGTCTCACTGGCAACACCAATAGCCAAACCATTTCATGTCACAACATTATATTTAAATAACAGCTTAAACAGTAATTGATAACAAAAGTATATCCTTATAAAGAAGAGGAACCACAGGCTAGTCCGCTCAACAATAAAATGCTAGGCCGCAAGCCTCACAGGCACATTATTCCAACGACTGGTCGCCTAAGCTACAAGCCACATAGGCAAACTACTGCCTAGGCTACAAGCTTCACAGGCGAACTCCAAACACATGGGTATAGGACCGCTGACCAAGAGCTGGACCATTCTACCCCAAACCACAATATATTGAAAACCATACATAAGGTAACAGGACTGGCTACAGCGGCCAATCCATCACATATAAAAACTATAATCGGAAGCTTACCCAAGGAAGGGTAAAAACACATTGAGTGGAAGGTCACACCACTCGACCTCCACGAAACACAATTCCACGTCAACACCAGAAAGACTAGTATATGACATACCACCACAAACCATTACCCACACAGGGTACAGGTACCTATTACCACAAAGTACCAGCACGGAAACCACAAGTAAACCAGTGCCGTAACAGGGCATACTATAGCAAACTAAACCACATTTTGGTGAGTCAACACTCACCAACCATAACCAAAACTGTGCCACCACTCGGGCACACCACAAGGCTTGACCACAGTCACAATTGTGCCAACACCAAGGCACACCTCGAACGAGTCAAACCTCGACTATGAGTCACAAACTCACGAACCACGACAAGTAGCAAAGCACGAGTCGGAAAGGAACGACGCCACCACACGGAACATACTACTGGCTGATCAGGCCAGTATCCAACCCGGACAACACAACACAAGAACAGCCTCTCAGCCTCGCAGTCACGGACGAAAGGTCCAACTGCCGCTCCACAGGAAAGAAGTCAAACAACTGTGGAGACCAACCAACACCACACCTGCAAACACACAACTGCAGGTCCATGCCTGGCACCTCTAGGGTCTCTGGCCGGAGCACCCTAAAGTGAGGCACTGGAAAACAGGACTAGCTGAGGACCAGTGTCGACTACTGGTGTCCGTACCCCCAACTACGAGCGCGCTACAAGCGACACAAGAACAAACTCTGGGAAGTCGCTGTCCCACTGCCGTCTTTCCATCAGCCGGACGTACAACTCAAACACAAGAGTGAGGGTGTCCAGAAGACGACACAGACCTCACGGTACAACACAAGTACCGGGACAAACCCCGAGCACAACAAACACACGTGCCTGGCTCACAAAGAACCTGGGGTACCCGACTAGAGAGGCATTCCGGAATAGGCGCCGGACCACCACACTCGCCAAGCTCAAACCACGATATATACATAAACACTTTCTATTATCGTTACGATACACAAATTACCATTAAGGATAGCTTGTCCTAGTCACCCTGTGACTCACAAGCTAATTTGCACAACTACATACACTAACCATATAAAAATAACACCGCAGTTTGTCATTGGTCACACGGTGACCTCCACTGCCACACTAAATATAATAGCACGACCACACTTAATAATCCATCTAGGATAATTCACAAGAGATCCTAAAGGATCATAGGAACCTCATCGCTGCAACACGCAGACTGATCTCACTAATTATTACCTCAATAACGCACGGTATGCCATGAACACACAAACCATATACATAGCATCCAAACCTCGTAGATATCACGTGTATATTACCTCACGATGAATATATCACACATTATCTATGTAAACAAGATGTCCAACACATGGACATATACACATACTTAACATCTACGTGCACCACACATTATTCACGTAAAACATGCCCATTACATGAGCAGTATGCTCCAAGAGCGTAACAAGTGTACTGGCTCACACCGTCATCGCCATGCACACACAAACACGTAAAACAGATAGTGCTGACGCATGCACACATTAGCGACAACATCGATTGCCGTCTAAAGGATATAGACGACAATGTCTCTTGCCGTCAACACCAAGTAAGCGACCACCACTTGGCCGTTTACTCACAATCAACGGCTAGATACCTAGTCGTTAATCTCCCAACGAAGAACTCTGCGTCAACCGATGTTGACGCCAAGATCTTCACTGTAGAACCCGCCAGAACACACAAAATGGCCCTAGACTGATTGCACGGGCAATCTAGCCATAAATACAATAGAGAAACAAGGGGAAACACTCCCCCTTAGATGTATATACCATAATTAAACCAGAGAAGCAAGATCCAATACTTGGATCGATCAAACCACCCAATTTCCCGGCATGGTAACCCTTTTTCCCAAAAACACAATTAACAAGTAATCTATGCAAACGGAGCATGACAATTCAAACACAGAAGTCAAGGGTCCAATCCCTACCTCAATAGCGCGATTAAATCCTATAGAACCTCGATTCGCGACAGAACCCGAGGAGCTTCCCGCGAACATCGAGGATCTGAAACTGCACGTCGTCTCCCATCGTTCCGCCGCTACCACGCACCACAGCCTTCCCATATTCCTCACCGCCAACCGGCAGAAGTAGGGGACAACACTAGGCGAAGGTGGGGGAGAAGAAGGAGAGAAAATGGAGAAGGAAGAGGGCTCGGTTACCCCTAAAGACACAGCCGCCTCAGGTTAACGTCAACCTCTGTGCCGCTAACCAAACCGCCCCAACTAGGCGTTTACAACGCTCGCCGCCAAGTTCATCACGCTAGACGTCCACATCGATGGACGCTAAAACCATGTTAACGGAAACCCATGGTCGTCAACACAAAGTCGACGTCACCCACCTAGACGCCAACCTACAGTTGATGTCCAGGCACTGAACACCAACACAGACCCATAACCAAACCTGGTAAGGATCTAATAAGAAACACACAACACTAATGGCCACACATTGGCCACCAAACCCGCTAAACCTGGATCCACGGGGATCCGGAAAACGCGCGACGTTACATTATTATCACCTAAAAAGAAATGTCGTCCTCGACATATAAAACAAATCACAACAAACCAGATTATCACCTAAAAAAAAAATGAAACCATATACAGAACAAGAAGGATACTCTTTCTTTGCATCAGCCTTTCAATTCATCTATCCATTTCCATCCTTACTTTGTTCTTTTTTTTTTCTTTCAATTCATTTCACAATTACTCTATTTTGTCGATTCCATTGCCTTTCCTTACTTTCCAATTGTAGACGATTCTACCTTGCCAATGGCGCTTTATCTCCTTGGACTGAATCTACTTCCATAATTTTCCAGCTGTGTTTGCAATATTTCTTTCGAGGCCGCTTTATCTTTCTCAAATATCTTACACTGTAATATTCTTTCATGCCACCATTTCCTTTCTTCTATTTATCATTATTTGCTGTTATCCTGCCTCATCTGCATTTACATTCACAACTGACACCTCTTCAAAGAAAACCAATCACCATCTTTGAACTTTCTGTCCTTTCATATTATTTGCTCATACCGTTTCAAGTCATCTCTGATTAAAAACCATAATAAACTCTGCTCCTTTATTCCACTGCGCAAAACTTTACACTTTCTCCTTATTCAAGCAAACTTGAACAATCTATAAATATTAAATCTTTCTTTGCTTCCGCTTTCGCTGCGCTACTCTGATCACACTGAACACTTTTGCATAATATTCCACAATTTCTGTTCTCATTATTGCTTTCAATTGCTTTCTTCTGGCTTCAACTGCTTCTCAAATCATCTTATTCAATTAATTCGTGCTGAAGAAATTACTGCAATTTCTGACTTGCCAAACTGCTATTAACATGCTTCACTCTTCATATACCTTTCTTACTTTACTAACATTCTCTGACTAATCTCATAATTCTGGGGCATAAACTTTCCAAATATTACTTAATCAATCTGCTCCAGCATTAAACTCTGGAATATCTTAATAACATCCATCTTTGCATCGATATGCAAACTCTATCGGACATTTCCTGACTCATCCGATCTTATTTACTTCATCATTTGCTAAATTCTTCCTTTCTCTAATCCGTATCTCTTCTTTATATAAACCGCCAATCATTTTGATCATAATATCTTTTCTGCAAAATACTTCTCTTATTCATTCTGCTGCCTGGCTAATTTTGTTGTACCATTC
Source organism: Colocasia esculenta (assembly GCA_014218235.1). NCBI lineage: Eukaryota > Viridiplantae > Streptophyta > Magnoliopsida > Alismatales > Araceae > Colocasia > Colocasia esculenta. The sequence continues at coordinate 12,318 of JACBKR010001513.1, read as the reverse complement.
ATACTATAAATCTTTCTGGTATTTAATCATCCTTCTTTAAAATATAGCAAAAACTCAAATTTAAATACCAATTTCTTTAATATAACAACTTGCTCTGCCTGTTTCCCTCATTCCATTAAATGCTCTTTTCTCAAATAACATAAATATTACAGTCTGCCTTGCTGTTTTTCTCAACTTAATATTTATTAACTGCTTCTCCATTAATGCACTTCTTTCCATTCTATTTCATTTTACCTTGAACTCATTCTAACATACTTAACTTTATTTTGATTTTCTCGAACTGCTCATAGTTACTAACTTTCACTGCTCTTATCTTTAGCACAGCCATCTTTACTAACTCTCTCTGAAGAATTCTTCATAACCTGTCATTCATCAACTAAATATTTCTCTTATGCAATTCTTAGAAAATCTCTTTGCACACTGATTCTTCTTTTCTCTCTTTCTTTATTCAACTAATCCTTTCTTGTACATATTTGTACAATCCTCATATCAAACTTCATATTACCATCACTATTCATAACAACGCTTTTCTCAAATTTCCGATCTCATACACTTATCATCACTATTCTTTTATGTACCAGTACCTTTTTTTTAAAGCTGATCTGCTTTACTTAATCATGCCAAACTCTTCATAACACTAATCACATTCTCATCCACACTGATTCTTGATATCATCTGACTCAGATCTCTAATGCCACAATACCTTTACTGAGGTTCTCAACTATACTTTGCACATTTAACATTTTCGACACACCCTGAGATGTTCCTCATCACCTCGTTACCACATACCTATCTCTGCTAACTCTGTATCCTACTGAATTCCATATCCAAACTTATTAATTCCTCAATTCCTTTAACTGCGAATCTTTAACAACCAAATCATTCTATCACAAACTAACACACTGGTATAATCACACAGATTATACAACCTCTAATCACATCAACTTTCAACAACTGCTAACGGCTGCCAAATTCTCAACTCAAAAACACATTTTTCAGAACAAAAACTCAGATAAATACTATATTAATCAACACAAAACCACAGACTTACTACCCGCAGTGGACATTAATCCATGTATTGGGACATTATACTTTCAATGTCCTTTCATATTCTAACTGGACATTGCTCTAATACCAACTGTGACGGCCCTGGATATCTATGCCCATTAAGGCTCCATATCCAGATCCGCCTCCCGCGAACGGACCGAAGTCTCGCAAGGGATAGTTCACACAACTGTCCAGTAAGAATATAAAAGACAAACCACAACAGTATAAGACACAAGAAAGCACATGTGCTCATATCTGTTTACAATTTGTACAACTGTCTCATTACATTAATACATGTCCAATTAAAAAGTACAACTACCTGGGGCATACCCCGAGGGAGCACAAGCTCACATAACACTAACTACTACACAACTGCTGGTGGTACAAGTCTGACACAACGCTGCTGCAAGCCAAACACTCGGCAATCCCTGAAAAGAACTGTAGGGGAGTGAGCCTCAACAAGTCACTGGCTCAGTAGGGCTACCAAAACAACACCGTAACCACGGACACCTCAACCCCAATGGGTCTCACTGGCAACACCAATAGCCAAACCATTTCATGCTCACAACATTTATATTTAAATAACAGCTTAAACAGTAATTGATAAACAAAGCATATTCCTTATAAAGAAAGAGGAACCACAGCTAGTCCGCTCAACAATTAAAATGCCTAGCCGCAAGCCTCACAGGCACATTATTCCAACGACTGGTCGCCTAAGCTACAGCCACACAGGCAAACTACTGCCTAGGCTACAAGCTTCACAGGCGAACTCCAACACATGGGTACAGGACCGCTGACCAAGAGCTGGACCATTCTACCCCAAACCACAATATATTGAAAACCATACATAAGGTAACAGGACTGGCTACAGCGGCCAATCCATCACATATAAACTATAATCGGAAGCTTACCCAAAGAAGGGTAAAACACATTGAGTGGAAGGTCACACCACTCGACCTCCACGAAACACAATTCCACGTCAACACCAGAAAGACTGGTATATGACATACCACCACAAACCATTACCCACACAGGGTACAGGTACCTATTACCACAAAGTACCAGCACGGAAACCACAAGTAAACCAGTGCCGTAACAGGGCATACTATAACAAACTAAACCACATTTGGTGAGTCAACACTCACCAACCATAACCAAAACTGTGCCACCACTCGGCACACCACAAGCCACAACCACAGTCACAATGTGCCAACACCAGGCACACCTCGAACGAGTCAAACCTCGACTAAGTCACAAACTCACGAACCACGACAAGTAGCAAAGCACGAGTCGGAAAGGAACGACGCCACCACACGGGAACAGACTACTGGCTGATCAGGCCAGTATCCAACCCGGACAACACAACACAAGAACAACCTCTCAGCCTCGCAGTCACGGACGAAAGGTCCAACTGCCGCTCCACAAGAAAGAAGTCAAACAACTGTGGAGACCAACCAACACCACACCTGCAGACACACAACTGCAGGTCCATGCCTGGCACCTCTAGGGTCTCTGGCCGGAGCACCCTAAAGTGAGGCACTGGAAAACAGGACTAGCTGGGGACCAGTGTCGACTACTGGTGTCCGTACCCCCAACTACGAGCGCGCTACAAGCGACACAAGAACAAACTCTGGGAAGTCGCTGTCCCACTGCCATCTTTCCCTCAGCCGGACGTACAACTCAAACACAGGAGTGAGGGTGTCCAGGAAGACGACACAGACCTCAACGGTACAACACAAGTACCGGGACAAACCCCGAGCACAACAAACACACGTGCCTGGCTCACAAAGAACCTGGGGTACCCGACTAGAGAGGCATTCCGGAATAGGCGCCGGACCACCACACTCGCCAAGCTCAAACCACGATATATACATAAACACTTTCTATTATCGTTTACGATACACAAATTACCATTAAGGATAGCTTGTCCTAGTCACCCTGTGACTCACAAGCTAATTTGCACAACTACATACACTAACCATATTAAAGATAACACCGCAGTTTGTCATTGGTCACACGGTGACCTCCACTGCCACACTAAATATAATAGCACGACCACACTTAATAATCCATCTAGGATAATTCACAAGAGATCCTAAAGGATCATAGGAACCTCATCGCTGCAACACGCAGACTGATCTCACTAATTATTAACCACAATAACGCACGGTATGCCATGAACACACAAACCATATACATAGCATCCAAACCTCGTAGATATCACGTGTATATTACCTCACGATGAATATATCACACATTATCTATGTAAACAAGATGTCCAACACATGGACAATATACACATACTTAAACCTCTACGTGCACCACACATTATTCACGTAAAACATGCCCATTACATGAGCAGTATGCTCCAAGCGTAACAAGTGCACTGGCTCACACCGTCATCGCCATGCACACACAAACACGTAAAACAGATAGTGCTGACGCATGCACCATTAGCGACAACATCGATTGCCGTCTAAAGGATATAGACGACAATGTCCCTTGCCGTCAACACCAAGTAAGCGACCACCACTTGGCCGTTTACTCACAATCAACGGCTAGATACCTAGCCGTTAATCTCCCAACGAAGAACTCTGCGTCAACCGATGTTGACGCCAAGATCTTCACTGTAGAACCCGCCAGAACACACAAAATGGCCCTAGACTGATTGCACGGGCAATCTAGCCATAAATACAATAGAGAAACAAGGGGAAACACTCCCCCTTAGATGTATATACCATAATTAAACCAGAGAAGCAAGATCCAATACTTGGATCGATCAAACCACCCAATTTCCCGGCATGGTAACCCTTTTTCCCAAAAACATAATTAACAAGTAATCTATGCAAACGGAGCATGACAATTCAAACAACAGAAGTCAAGGGGTCCAATCCCTACCTCAATAGCGCGATTAAACTCCTATAGAACCTCGATTCACGACAGAACCCGAGGAGCTTCCCGCGAACATCGCCCTTCAATCTGTCGTCTCCCATCTGTTCCGCCGCTACCACGCGCACCACAGCCTTCCCACATATTCCCGTCAACCGCCAGAAGTAGGGGAAACAACACTAGGGCGAAGGTGGGGGAGAAGAAGGAGAGAAAATGGAGAAGGAAGAGGGCTCGTGTAACGTCGCGCTTTTCCGGATCCCCGTGGATCCAAGTTTAGCGGGTTTGGTGGCTAATGTGAGGCCCATTAGTGTTGTGTGTTTTCTGTTGGATCCTTACCAGGTTGGTTATGGATCTGTGTTGGTGGTTCAGTGTGCTGGACATCAACAGTAGGTTGGCGTCCAGGTGTGTGTCGTTTATTGTGTGTTGGCGGCCATGGGTTGCCGTTAACATGGTTTTAGCGTCCATCGATGTAGACGTCGATTTTGATCTTGGCGGCCAAAGATGTGGACGCCTGTGGGGTGGCGGTTGGTTAACGACACAGAGGTCGACGTTAACCGGACGCACCTGTGTTTTTGAGGCATACCCGAGCCATGTTCTTTCCCCATTTTCTCCCCTCCTCTTTGCCCACCTTCACCCTTGAGCTTCTTCGCGAGTTCTGACGGTTGGCGGGAGCTCGTGGGAAGGCTGTGGTGCGCGTGGTAGCAGTAGATCGGGCGGGGAATGGCGGATTGAGCGCGGTGTTCGCGGGCGTTCCTCGGGTTTCGGCGTGATTCAAGGTTCTTCGGGGGTTTAATTGCGTTTCTGAGGTAGGGATGAACCCTGTTAAATCCTTAGGATCATTAAAACACGATTAAACCCTTGAATCAGCATGTTTAATGTATTTTCGGATTAAGTTGCACCATGCGGGGTCAATGGGTGGTTTGATGAATTGAGTAGTAAAGCATGTTGTTATAGCTTAATTATAATGTGTAGATGTTAGAGGAACTATTCCTTACATTTTCTCGATGGCTTTAGGATCAGAATGTATGTAGGATCGACTTAGGTTTCTGCAGGAATTGAGGCTAAAGATCTTGGCGTCAACATCATTCGTCGCCAATCTCATCACCGAGATATAGACGGCCAGATCCATTGCCGTCTACTTACTATAAGCGGCAGTCGATGTTGCCACCAATTGTGCATGTATCAATGCAGTATGGTTTACGTAGTTTTTCTGATTATGAATATCACGTGTTTGTGTGTGCATGGCGATGATCGGTGTGAGCCAGTGCACTTGTTTCGCTCTTGGAGCATACTGCTCAGTAATGGGCATATTTTACGTGAATAATGTGTGGTGCATGTAGAGGTTTAAGTATGTGTATAATATTCATGTGTTGGACATGTGGTTTACGTGGATGACGGTGGTACATCAACCAGGGGTATTATACACGTGCTGTCTACGTGGTTTGGGTGTGTGCATACTACACACTTTGTCGTAATGTAATTCTTATGATTTGTTGTAGTAACTGGGCAATGAGGTTCCTGTGTGAGCCTAGCCATGACTTTGTGGTGTTTGGGCAGTGAAGGTCATGTGTGGACCTAGCCCTGGTTCGTTGCTGTCTTTCGAATAATATTATATTGATTTATGTATTAAGTGGTGTGTGGTTGCCACGGAGGTCATGAGGTGACCAATGATAGGCAAGTTTGTGGTTCAGATATGTGTTGGTGTGGGATAGCTTTGGGGTCATATGGTGACCGATGTTAAGCTAATCCTAACACTTGTATATTGTGAATTTTAAGTAAAGGCTATATATGTAAGTATCGTGGTTTGAGCTTGCCGAGTGTGGTGGTCCGGCGCCTATTCCGGAATGCCTCTCTAGTCGGGTACCCCAGGTTCTTTGTGAGCCAGGCACGTGTGCTTGTTGTGCTCGGGTTTTGTCCGGTACTTGTTGTACCGTTGAGGTCTGTGTCGTCTTCCTGGACACCCTCACTCCTGTGTTGAGTTGTACGTCCGGCTGAGGGAAGACGGCAGTGGGGCAGCGACTTCCCAGAGTTTGTTCTTTTGTCGCTTGTAGCGCGCTCGTAGTTGGGGTACGGACACCAGTAGTCGACACTGGTCCCCAGCTAGTCCTGTTTTCCAGTGCCTCACTTTAGAGTGCTCTGGCCAGAGACTCTAGAGGTGCCAGGCATGGGCCTGCAGTTGTGTGTCTGCAGGTGTGGTGTTGGTTGGTCTCCGCAGTTGTTTGACTTGTTCTCGTGGAGCAGCAGTTGGACCTTTCGTCCGTGACTGCGAGGCTGAGAGGTTGTTCTTGTGTTGTGTTGTCCGGGTTGATACTAGCCTGATCAGCTAGTAGTCCGTTCCCATGTGGTGGCGTCGTTCTTCGCGACTCGTGCTTTGTTAGCTCCAGTTGTGGTTGTATTGACGTCGTTCCTTTCCGACTCGTGCTTTGCCAGCTCTAGCTGTGGCTTGACTCGTGCTTTGCCACTAGTTTGTAGTTCGTGAGTTTGTAGTTCGTGAGTTTGTGACTCATGGTCGAGATTTGACCAGTTTGAGGTGTGCCCTGGTGTTGACACAGTTGTGACTGAGTTGTGGTTTGTGTGACTCGTCGATTAAGGTTTTACTTGTAATATTGTACCTAATAAAGGTATAATATAATTGTGGTTCAGTGTGGTGTTTATCACCTACTTGTACCTTGTGTTCGAGTGTTAGTGTTGTGGTACCTTGAGGTAGCATGTACCTGTTCCCTTCGTGGGTTACTTTGCAATTTTGTGGTGGTACATTGTGTACCAACCTTTTCAGGCTCTCGTGTGTTGTAGAGGTTTTGTGGTTTGACCTGCCACTTGTTGTATCCTATTCATTTTAAGTAGATCTTTGTTTATAAGCTATTGAGAATTAGTTATGGTTGTTAATCCTGTTACCATTTGTAGGTAATTTGCCGATGAGGCTTATGGCCTAGGCGTACTGTGATTAGGTAGAGCTGTGCTCCGTGGAGGCCGTGTCAGACCTTCCACTTGTTATGTTTTACCCTTTTTGGGTATGGTTCTGATTATGGTTTTAGTGTGTGATGGACTAGCTAGTTGTAGCCAGTCCTACCACTTATGTGCGGTTCTCGACGTAGTGTGATTTGGAGTATAAAGGACCAGTTCTTTGTTAGCAGTCCTGTACTCAAGTGTTTGAGGTTTGCCTGTGAAGCTTGCAGCTTAGGCAGTGACTTGCCTGTGTGGCTTATAGCTTAGGCAACCAGTTGTGTAGTAGTGTGCCAGTGAGACTGTGGTTTAGGCACTTTAGTAGTTGGGCTGACTAATGATATTATATTAGTCTTGTAGTCCTACTTTCCTTCTGAGGACTTTGTGTTTATTATCATGATTATGTTAATTGTTATTATTGTGATGATGTGAGCATGAAATGGTTTGGCTATTGGTGTTGCCAGTGAAACCCTTGGGGTTGAGGTGTTTGTGGTTTCGGTGTTGTTTGGGTGGCCCCTGCTGAGCCAGTGACTTGTTGAGGCTCACTCCCCTACAGTTCTTTTCAGGGCTTGCTGTGTGTTTGGCTTGCAGCGGCGTTGTGTCAGACTTGTACCACCAGCAGTAGTGTAGTAGCTAGTGTACTGTGAGCTTGTGCTCCCTCGGGGTATGCCCCAGGTAGTTGTACTTTTTATTTGGACATGTATTAATGTAATGGGACAGTTGTAAATTGTTATATGCAGGTATGAGCACATGTACTTTCTTGTGTCTTATACTGTTGTGGTTTGTCTTTTATATTCTTACTGGACGGTTGTGTGAGCTATCCCTTGCGAGACTTCGGTCCGTTCGTGGGAGGCGGATCTGGATATGGAGCCTTAATGGGCATAAATACCCCGGTCCGTCACAACTCGGGTTACCCCTAAAGACACAGCTGCCTCAGGTTAACGTCATCCTCTGTGCCGCTAACCAAACCGCCCCAACTAGGCGTTTACAATGCTCGCCGCCAAGTTCATCACGCTAGACGTCCACATCGATGGACGCTAAAACCATGTTAATGGCAACCCATGGTCGTCAACACAAAGTCGACGTCACCCACCTAGATGCCAACCTACAGTTGATGTCCAGCGCACTGAACACCAACACAGACCCATAACCAAACCTGGTAAGGATCTAATAAGAAACACATAACACTAATGGGCCACACATTGGCCACCAAACCGCTAAACTGGATCCACGGGGATCCGGAAAACGCGCGACGTACATAAGACATTGCCTTGCCTCAATTCTGGGATAGGAGGGCAAAATAGTCCAAGAAATGTCATATCCTCATTGCAATCCTTATGTTACCAAACCGAGAATAAATTTGAAAAATGAGATATCCTTTTGTGCACCGAAGGTCATAAAAATAAGCAATAAGAATATCTTAAACTAGAATGAGTTATGCCTATTCCCTCCTTGTTTTGTCCAGATATCAGACGACACCTAAAAATCCAAGTTTATTGGAGTCAAAACTAAATGGTAAGTCACAAGCGTTTTCCCCCCCCTCAATGTAAAAATTGATAGGGACTAAACACTGAAATCCACACTTTTTCTTTGCCTCGAGTCTGGTTAAATTGGCACATGTTCAAATGAAAGATACCTCTGATTATTTATTTGAAAATTTAATTAGCATATGATTTTTTTAATGGGTATTGTGAGAATATGTATTTGAAATTAAGTCACTAAAATATATGTAGAGGGAGTTAACAACTGGGCACACTTTATGTTCTACCAATTTGTCACGTTAGGTGACTTTCATATAATTTTATTTTTTAATAGGTAATGTGAGAATATGTATTTCAAATTAAGTCACTAAAAATATGTAGAGGGAGTTGAAGAAATGGTTACTATCCACTTGGCTACCCTTCCTAGAGGAGATTATTCTTTTTGGGCAGTGTATGACCACCTAATTTCAGTGTGTTTTTTTCCCCATTTCTTCATAAAAAACCTACTGTCCTAGGTACGTGACTATTTTTCCCACTTTGTGGTGAGAGAGACAAATATTCTTTTCCACTTTGTAACTATTTATCTCACTTATCAAATTATTTATCTAATTTAACCCTAGGTAGGATAAGTAACTAACAATAGAATAAATAAGTTTTATGAGAAAAAATATGAGAAGAATTAAAAAAGATAAATTAATTATAAGACTCTATCAGAGAGAGACTTATTTTTTTAAATCTTTGACGGAAAAAGGGTCCTCAAACAATCTCTCCTTTTGATAGATCAATTTATTAATTAGTCTTTGGAAAGTAGGGCTGGCAAACGAATCAATATACTAGACAAGTATGACTCGAATTCGACTCGTTTAACAAAATAGACGAGTCAAGCTCAAATAAAAATTTAAACACGTTTCATAAATGAGTTGAGTATGAGTAAAAGCCTGCTCGACTCATTTAAGTTTGTGAACATGCTCGATTACTTTTGTACTTATAAAAATTATAAATATAGTTTTAAATATTTTAAATATTATACTAAATACTTTAAACAAGTAACTTATACAGGTTCTTAAGATATGAGCTTGAAATAAGATAAATTTGAGTCTTATAAGTAATTAGTTTCTTACTTGTAGATTGAATTGGACTTATATATATATATATAATATATTATATATATATATATATATATATATATATATATATATATATATATGATATAACGTAAATTCAATTGAACTCATTAAGAGCTCGAAATTGAGAGTATTTAAACGAACCAAGCTTAAATTGTCATTTTTAATACTTGATAAAGTTCGAGCTCGATTAAAAATTAACGAACAGAGCTGGAGCAACATAATACTCGGAATTATTTGATCAAATATCAAAGCCAAATTTTTTTTTAAGATTGACTTCGATCTGGATATCATCAGATGAGAATCAAAAGCTTTCATGCAATTGATGAACACATCTATCGGCCATACCTCGACAAATTTGTCGTGGTGTTTATTGATGATTTTTTTATATATTCCAAGACCAAGGAAGAGCATGAGGAGCATCTGAGGATCGCTCTACTGATCTTACCGATAACAAGCTCTATGCAAAGTTGTCTCATTTTTAGGCCACGTCATATCCAAGGATGTTATCGCTGTTGATCCTTCCAAGATGAAGTAGTACTTAACTGGGAGAAACCTATCAATGTTATGGAGATTAGAAGTTTTTTGGGACTGGCTGGCTACTACAGACGGTTCATAAAATTTCTCCAAGACTGTGTACCCCTTACTCGCCTTACGCAAAAGGAGAACCCCTATGTCTGGAGTAAGGAATGTGAGAAGAGCTTTCAGACATTGAAGAAATGCTTAACTTCTGCACTGTCCTCGCATTACCAGTTAAAGGTGAAGAATTCTTGTCTATACTGATGCATCTGGAAAGGTCTAGGCTGTGTTTTAATACAGAATGAGAAGGTGATAGCTTATTCATCTAGACAGTTGAAGCCTCATGAGGTCAAATGTAGCGCCCCGACAGGGAATATCGGAGCGGAATTACAATTATTAACTAGTACAGAGTGAGAAATAAAGAACAAACTATTGCACAATTGGAATAATACCAAATGAAATCCAACTTCATTATAATCCTTCAAATAACTGTTACATTCACTAGTCAGAGCCAAAACTAGGGTCCAGAGTACTTTATTCAAATCTAACTATTACATAGTGACTAACTAACTGGACTCATAACTAACAAACTGACTACTAAGCAACGGTTGCTGAACTGGTCACTCCTGGACACATCCTCAGTCCTTCCTTGTGAGTGTGGTAATCGCCATCAGACTCACCTGAACACATGAATAATAACGCAGGATGAGCGAATAACGCTCAGTAGGATTAATATCTCATGAGAACAAGTATGGTTTAAATGATTAATGTCTTAAAGACAGGATAACTAGAGAGCATAGTCAAGTAGAGCAACGTAACGACAACAAGAGAATGATAGCACTAGTACATACTGGAAAATAGCACAGCAAGTAGGTTAAAGGATTGGCCACATAAACGATATAGCATATAACGAAGGTCGATCACTTTAGCAACCAAGAGAGTATAGTATCGCACTTGAATAATTACACTTGATTGTCATATATTAGTTGTGATAGTATTAAATGGCACTGGATGCATACCGTACACATCCTGATCATGTAATCCCTCGCGAGGAAATGACACTCTCCGGAGCTCTCCCCAGGACAAGACCGGGCCCTATTACACTGGCATAGTCATGTTTGTTATCTTAGACAATCAATTGTATGGCCAAATAGAGTACCAAGAATAGATAAGAATAGTAGATGAATAGACAAGATAGTAGAGTGAAAGTGAATAGATGAGAGTGCAAAGATAGTAGATGAGACAGGGACGTAATCGTAAAACCATGATAAACAACGATAGTCATAGTTGCACAGCACCCATTGTGTACTGGCAGTCTTGTAGAAGTCACCACCGCCCACTAGCCATGCCAAAACACAGACTAGATGGTCCGGTGTGATCACAAGGTAAGAAGAAAACACACTAAGGCCGTTGGATCGTGCCTATCCCTAAGGGTGTAACGGGATTTAAGGGTACAACCAGCTCGTCGGCTAAGGACTGCACCAAAGCAAGGAGACTACGGAGGCCTTGACAAGGAGTCCCTTGGGTTGAACCACTCTATGGTTATCTGTGATCTTGGTATTTTGGTGATAACAAAATATATGATGCATTTAGATGATAACAAATATATATGCGGAGATAACAAAATATAGGTTTTCATAAATATTTTTGCTTCATCTGTGTTGCATCAACCCCATTAACAGATGATAAGTCTCATTGAATATCTTGCTTCATCTGTGTCCATCAATCCCATAGCAAAATGCTAAGTCTTACATTGATGCAATATATGCGCACTAAGATGATAAAATCGATGTTTAATCAATATACATCGATTTCTGTTTAAAGTGCCAAAGTATCAAGCGCCGCAACGATTTGTCAAGAAGTCGATGCCATAACAACTTCATAAGTATTTGCAACGATTTCTTCTTTAAAGCGCATTGATTTGATAAGAAATCGATCTCATAACGATTCTATAAAGTGAGCGCAACGACTTGCTCTCACAACGATTTGTTCACATCGATTTCGCTCTCAAACGACTTAATAAGAAACGATCTCTTAACGATTGATAAGTGAGTGCAACGATTTGCCCTCACATCGATTTGCTTGCATAACGATTTCATAAATGTTCACATCGATTTGTTTTTAAATGAGCAACGACTCTTCACGATAACGATTTCATAAGTCATGCTCATAACGATTTCTTCATGGATTCTGTTCAAACACAGATTGCCTTTATATTTCAAATTTGTTTGGCGCTTAAATGAAAAGTCAAATATCTTCTGACAAAAAGCTGCATGCATATTTCAGAGTCTTGTCAAAAAGATTTGAACTACTAT